>RJWM01035753.1:0-18675 GCA_004363535.1 Dasyprocta punctata
CTTTCATGACAAAGAACAACTGAAGAAATTTATGGCCACCAAACCAACACTACAAAGAGTACTGAAAGACACTCTAGAAAGAGACAAAGATAGCCACAATCTTAAGAACAACAACAAAAGGAAACCACTAAGCAGGGCAAATAATTAAACAGAAAATGTAGAAAACCAACAACAGAAAGATATCATGACAGGGATATCAATCAATGTAAATGGTCTCAACTCACCAATAAAAAGAAACAGACTAGCGGAGTGGGTTAAGATCCAACAATATGCTGTGTACAAGAAACACATTTCACTCAAAAGGAAATTCACAGACTAAAAATCAAAGGCTGGAAAACAATACCCCATGCAACAGGAACTCAGAAAAAAGCAGGGGTAGCTATTATGTTTGCAGACAATGCAAACTTCAAACCGAAAATGATCAAAAGAGATAAAGAAGGTTACAACATACTTGTTAGGGGAAAACTTCAAGAGGAAGAGATTACAATCATAAATATATATGCACCGAATATGGGAGCACCCAACTATGTAACATAATTCTTAATAGACATGAAAAACCAGATTAACAATAATACAGTTAAAACAGGGGACCTTAACACCCCATTTTCACAGAGAAATAGATCAACCAAACAAAAAATCAGCAAAGAAATAGCAGAACTGAATCAAGCTTGTGAACAAATAGACCTAGTAGATATACACCGAGTATTCCACCCATCAACATCAGAATACACATTCTTCTCAGCTGCACATGGGTCATTCTCTAAAATAGATCATATACTGGTCCACAAAACAAGCTTAAGTAAATGCAAATGAACTGAAATAATTCCATGCATATTATCTGACCATAGCGCAGTAAAATTGGAAATGAATGACAAAAAAAACCTACAATAACTGTATAAACACATGGAAATTAAATAATACCCTGCTAAATAACCAATGGGTCACAGGAGAAGTTAAAGAAGAAATTAAACAGTATCTACAATGAATGAAAATGCAAATACAAATTACCAGAACCTGTGGGATAAAATGAAAGCAGTCCTCAGAGGGAAATTTATAGCACTAAACTCTCATGTCAGAAAAACGTTAAGAACACACATAAACAACCTAATGCTGCACCTCAAACTCCTTGAAAAAGAAGAGCAAGTCAAGTCCAAAGCCCAAAGAAGGGAGGAAATTATTAAGATTAGAGCAGAAATTAATTCAATTGAAACTAAGAAAACAATACAAAGAATCAATGAATTGAAGAGTTGGTTCTTTGAAAGAGTAAATAAAATTGATAAACCCCTAGCCAACCTTATCAAGAAGAGGAAAGAAAAAACTCAGATCCATGCAATAAGGAATGAAAAGGGTGAAATCACTACAGACCCAGTGGAAATACAGAAGATCATTAACACCTACTTCGAAAACCTTTACTCACATAGATTTGATAACACAGAAGAAATGGACAGATTCCTAGAAACCTATAAACTACCAAAGCTGAATCAAGAAGACGTAAAGCTACTGAATAATCCAATTTCAGCTAACGAAATTGAAAATGTAATTAAGACCCTACCAACAAAGAAAAGCCCGGGCCCTGATGGATTCACTGCTGAATTCTATAAGAAATTTAGGAAAGACTTAATGCCAACACTCCTCAAACTCTTCAATGAAATCGAAAGGGAAGCAAGTCTCCCTAACTCATTCCTGGAAACAAGTATTACCCTAATACCAAAACCAGAGAAAGACCCAACCAAAAAAGAAAATTACAGGCCAATCTCCCTCATGAACATAGACGCAAAAATCCTCAATAAAATACTGGCAAATAGAATACAGCAAGTTATCAGAAAGATGATACACCACGATCAAGTGGGATTCATCCCAGGAATACAGGGATGGTTCAACATTCGGAAATCAATACATGTAACGCACCATATCAACAGGGCCAAGGACAAGAACCACATGATCATCTCAATAGATGCAGAAAAAGCTTTCAACAAAATCCAACACCCATTCATGATAAAAACCCTACAGAAAATCAGAATAGATGGTCTCTACCTCAACCTGATAAAAGCCATATATCATAAACCAAAAGCCAACATCTTACTAAATGGAGAAAAACTGAAAACTTTCAACCTAAAATCAGGAACAAGACAAGGATGTCCAATATCACCACTCCTATTCAATATAGTTCTGGAAATATTATCCAGAGCAATTAGACAAGAGAAAGAAATAAAGGGAATAAGGATAGGAAAGGAAGAAGTGAAATTATCATTATTTGCAGAAGATATGATACTCTACATAGAAGACCCCCAAAAATCCATTAAAAGACTTCTAGAAGTAATAACCAAATTTAGTAATGTAGCTGGATACAAGGTGAACACTGAAAAATCAATAGCATTCCTGTACATAAACAACAAAGTCACTGAGAGAGAAATAAGGGAAAGCAGACCCCTCACTATAACATCCAAAAAAATGAAATGCTTAGGATCAATCTAACAAAGGAAGTAAAAGATCTATACAGTGAAAATTACATTACTCTAAAGAAGGAAATCGAAGAAGATTTCAGAAAATGGAAAGATATTACCTGTTCATGGATAGGAAGAACAAACATCGTGAAAATGGCCATTCTCCCAAAATTGTTATACAGATTCAATGCAATCCCAATCAAAATACCACTTGCCTACCTCACAGAGCTAGAGAAAGCATTCCTGAAATTCATCTGGAACCAGAAAAGACCTAGAATAGTAAAGGCAATTCTGGGCAACAAAGGGAAGGCAGGAGGCATCACAATCCCCGACTTGAAACTATACTACAAAGCTACTGTGATGAAATCAGCATGGTACTGGAATCAAAACAGACCTGAAGATCAATGGAATAGATTAGGAGATGTAGCCACAACTACAAACACACTTAGCCACCTCATCTTTGATAAAGGGGCCAAACATGTACATTGGAAGAAAGACAGCCTCTTTAACTTTCTATATGCCGTGAACTAAAGCTAGATCCATGCCTATCACCATGCCCTAAAATAAAATCAAAATGGATCAAAGATCTGAATATAAAGACAGAGACACTAAACCTACTAGAAGACAGAGTGGGTAAAAATCTCAATGACATAGGAGTAGGCAGAGAGTTCATGGACAAAAATCAAATTGCACGGGAAACACTTCCCAGAATCAACACCTGGGACCTCATCCTACTAAAAAGTTTTTGCATGTCAAAGGAAATCTCCAACAGAGTGAAAAGAAAACCCATGAAATGTGAAAATATCTCTAGCCAATTGTCCATCAGACAAAGGACTTCTATATAAAACATATAAAGAATTAAAAGAAATCAGGCCCCTAAAATTCAAGGACCCAATCCAAAAATGGGCCTCTGAGATGAATACACACTTCTCAGAGAATGAAATACAAATGGCAAATAAATATATGAAAAAATGTTCAACATCAATGGTCATTCAGGAAACGCAAATTAAAACAACACTGAGATTCCATCTCACTCCAGAAAGAATGGCCAAGATTTTTTTTTTTTTTTTCTTTTTTGTGGCACCGGGGATCGAGCTCACAACCTCGCGCCTGCCTGACAGGCGCGTAAGCCGCTGAGCCAAACTCCCGGCCCTGTTTTTTGAGGCAGGGTCGCACTGTGTAGCTCACGCCGGCCTTGCGCTTGCGTTGTAGCCCAAGCTGGCCTCAAACTCACAACGCTCCGCCTACCTCAGAATGGACAAGATTAAAAAATCAACCAACAATAAATGCTGGAGGGGCTGTGGGGAAAAGGAACCCTTCTCCACTGTTGGTGGGAGTGTAGACTGGTGCAGCCATTGTGGAAGTCAGTGTGGAGATTCCTCAAGAAGCTAGGATTAGAGATCCCATTCAACCCAGTTATCCCTCTTCTGGGCATTTTCCCAGAAGAATTGAAAACATCATACCACAGTGATATTTGTGCACCATGTTTATAGCAACCCAATTTGTAATAGCCAGATTTTGAAAACAACTCAAGTGCCCATCAATCAAAGAATGGATAAAAAAGATGTGGTATTTTTATACAATGGAATACTACTCAGCTATTAAGAAAAATTGCATTGAGACTTTTGTAAGTAAATGATCACGACTTGAGACCATACTCATAAATGAGATAAATCAAACCCACATGTGTAAATACCGTATTGTCTCCCTAGTGTAAGAAACAGAAAAGTATATATGATCCAGAATCTATAATAAATACTAGGTGGGGGGGAAAACAGCTCAAGGAGCAGAAGTGACTGGGAAGGGAAAGGGCAGAAAGAGAAAAGGGAAGAAGAAGGGATATGGACCTGTGTATATGTATATGTAAGATAACTAGAATGAACACGCTGCTGAATGTATTCGTTATTGAGAAAGAACAATTAATACTCATATGATTAGATCAGTTTTGTATGTCTATATCTGTTAATGTAAGTAACCATTTTGGGGATTATGATACACAATGTTGCAACCATTGTCAAGTTTCTATCATCCGGTTTTGTAAACCTGCAATGTTACTGTTGTGTATTTACTCTAGTCATTTGTTTGTCTCTTCTGCTTGTTGTCTTTGTTGTATATGTCTTTTTTTTCTTTTTTTTTTTTCTTGGCTTAAATAAAAAAAAAATAAACCTTTCCTTCCCTAATTTTGGGTGTTGGGTGTTTTGTACCAGCAACGAGTGAAAAGTAACTAAGAAAGTCACCAATACTATCAAGGAAATGCAGCAAAAATAATTTGGGTTGTATAATTTCCAAGACTAGTAAAAGAACATTGAAAAGTTACCCCTTACATTTGCTAATCCCCAAAAGTGGAAATTTAAAATATATAAAGGCTCATTGATAGAAATCTTCAATGGTAGGTAATTTACATTACAAAATGGTGTTCAATAATTTAAAAGGAGATTCTCTATGTACTAATATAGAGAAGATTTGATAACCTCATGCATACATATGGCAGCTTTGAGCAGTGCCACACGTGCTTTTATTTTCCTGATATTTTTATTTAAATTGACTCACTTTAAAGAGAAAAAAATATCATTCCACAATAACGTCTATGAAAATGCAAGTTTGGCATATTGGATGTATTTTCTATCACACAGTAGAATGGATGCGTAACAAGTTATTTTATTTAAGGCTCTTCCTTGACTCAATCATGGGCAAGCAATCCTGGTTCTCTGGATTGCAAGTCTGACTTGATGCAAATCAAATCAATTGCCCATATTGGATCTGGCTTAGGCCTACTTATCACAATCTTTTCTGACCCATGACAAGCCAGCCTGTGCCAGACTGTCTTTCTGAAGTTGCTTACTGGAAAACAAAGACTAGTCACTGGATCAGTTAATGGGAATCCATCAGAAATTGTGGACAGGGATGGTTCTGGATCACAAGAGCACCTCCCTGTTTCCGGCTTTACAAAAATAATTGATATTATTACCCCAGAGATCAATGGAAAAGAGTCAAAGATGTATATTTGTCTCAAATTCCAATGTTTCTCTGATTCCAGGAACAAACAGAAGAGGATTATTATACACATTTACCTACAAATATTTTCCCCAAACTATATGTGCTCAGTGTCTGGAAGATTTTCTTAACTCCTTTCACAAAGAGGAAATCTCTCCCTGGCAATCTTATAACCAAGAGTTTGCAGAACTTACTGAATGAATAATAGCACTTCCTTAAATTAAACTAAATAATCCCCCAAACGATGGACAAGATCCCAGTCTTCCAGGTATCTCCAACATTTCAAAAACCTTGAACAATCTGCTGTTTAGACACTGTGATATGCTACTTTTACTAAAATCATAACCTTTCACTATGTTGGTCAGTTCAACAATCAGAAATAATTTCCTGAGCACAAACTATGGGACGAGAGTACATTTGCTGCTAGAAGCTATCACGCTCGAGTTATGTGAAAGGCAGGGAGCAGTAGGAAGGAAGAGTAGCAAGGGAAACTGAGCAAGACCCCACGGGACCTTTTGTTTAATACTCCATCCTATTCCCATTCCAAGTCATAACAGTTTCCCTGGGATTGCCAGGGTGACAAATCCATGCAGAATATGTACAACAAAGTAATTCTACATACAGTTAACCTGCAGGAGGACTGGGGGCGAGGGGTGGAAGACACAGGATGCAGCCTGAGAAATCAGAATCTGGATAACTGTGATAGAAGACTCTGTCATGAGGATGTGGCCAAGAGTCCAACACTGTGTCCTCTTCTCTCAGTTCTTAAAGACAGTTTCTGCTATCCTATCTTTATCCAGTTGATTGACTGGTTGATTGATTTTCTGACAGGGAGTCCTATTTTGACTTCTCATGGGTCATGGTTCCTTTTACCTTAGAACAATTCATTTTTAAAAGTTCATATTCATTTATAGAAGTATAATCTGTTAGCTTGTTAAGAGTTACACATAGCTTAAGAAAAAGAGAAATGGACAGAGTGTTCCACCCAGCAACATCAGAATACACATTTTTCTCAGCTGCACATGGGACATTCTCTAAAATAGACCATATATTAGCCCATAGAACATGCTTAAGTAAATGCAAAGGGATTGAAATTATCCCATGCATGTTATCCAATCATAGCACACTGAAATTGGAAATTAACGGTAAAAAAAACTCTGCAAGATCTGCATAAACACATGGAAATTAAATAACAACCTCCTGAACAACCAATGGGTTACAGATGAAATTAAAGAAGATATTAAACAATACCTAAAATTCAATGAATATGCAGATACAACATACCGAAACTTGTGCAACATAATGAAAGTGGTCCTAAGGTGAAAATATATAGCAATAAATTGTCACATCAAGAAAACAGAATAAGCACAAATAAACAAACTAATGTTACACCTCAAGCTTCTAGAAAAAGAAGAGCAAGTCAAACCGAAAGCTCATAAAAGAGAAGAAATTATAAAGATCAGAGCAGAAATTAATGCAATTGAGACTAAGAAAATAATACATAGAATTAATGAATCAAAGAGCTGGTTCTTTGAAATAACAAACAAAATCGATAAACCTCTAGCCAATCTTATCAAGAAGAAGAAAGAAAAAACTCAAATTCATGCAATAAGGAATGAAAAGGGAGAAATTACTATAGATCCCATAGAAATTCAGAAGATCATGAATACCTACTTTGAAAATCTTTACTCACATAGGGTGGAAAACTTAGAGGAAATGGACAAATTCCTAGAAGCATGTGAACTACCAAAGCTTAGTCAAGAAGATATGACAATTCTAAATAACCCAATATCAGCTACTGAAATTGAAAACGTGATTAAAAACTTACCAACAAAGAAAAGCCCAGGTCCTGATGGACTCACTGCTGAATTCTACAAGAAATTTAGGGGAGGCTTCATGCCAGCACTCCTCAAACTCTTCAGTGAAATTGAAGGGGAAGCAAATCTCCCTCACTCATTCCTGGAAGCAAGTATTATCCTAATACCAAAACTAGAGAAAGATCCAACCAAAAAAAAAAATATTACAGGCCAATCTCCCTAATGAACATAGATGCAAAAGTCCTCAATAAAATACTGGCAAATAGAATACAGCAAGTCTTCAGAAAGATTATACACCATGATCAAACATCCCTGGAATGCAAGGATGTTTCAACATACACAAATCAATAAATGTAATACACCACATCAATAATGCCAAAGACAAAAATCACATTATCATCTCAATAGATGCAAAAAAATAACCTTTTCATAAAGTCCAAAACTTGTTCATGATAAAAACCTTACAGAACTTGGAATAGACAGTATCTACCTCAATCTGATAAAAGCCATCTATGACAAACTAACAGCCAACATTATACTAAATGAAAAAAAACTGAAAGCTTTCACTCTAAAATCAGGAACAAGACAAGGATGTCCACTATCACCACTCCTAATCAACATAGTTCTGGAAACATTAGCCAGAGCAATCAGACAAGAGAAAGAAATAAAAGGAGTAAGGATAAGAAAGGAAGAAGTTAATTATCACTATTTGCAGATGACATGATAGTCTTCATAGAAGACCCTAAAAAAATCCATCAAAAGGCTGCTAGAGTTAAATAAATTCAGCAATGTAGCTGGATGCAAAGTCAACCCTCAAAAATCAATAGCATTCCTGTACACAAACAATAAACTCACTGAGAGAGAAATTATGGAAATAACACCTTTCAGCATCCAAAAAAAATGAAATATTTAGGAATCAACCTATCAAAGAATGTAAAAGACCTACAGGCTGAAAACTACAGTACTCTAAAAAAGGAGATTGAAGAGGATGTTGGAAAATGAAAAGATAGCCCTTGCTCTTGGTTAGAGAGAACCAACATTGTGAAAATGGCCATACTCCCAAAACTGCTACACAGATTTAATGCAATCCCAATCAAAATACCATTAACATACCTCACAGACCTAGAGAAAACACTCCTAAAATTCATCTGGAACCAGAAGAGACCTAAAATAGCAAAGGCAGTTCTAGGTGACAAAAGCAAGGCAGGAGACATCTCAATCGCTGACTTGAAATTGTACTACAAAGCTACAGCGATAAAATCAGCATGGTACTGGCAAAATAATAGACCTGGGGATCAATGGAACTGATTAGAAGATGCAAATATAACTACAAAGACACTCAGCCACCTTATATTTGACAAAGGGGTTAAACATGTTCACTAGAAGAAAAATAGACCCTTTAATAAGTGGTGCTGGAAAAATTGGCTTTCCACATGTTGAAGAATGAAACTAGTCCCATGCCTATCACCATGCACTAAACTAAAGTCAAAATGGGTCCAATATTTAAATATTAAAATATAAACACTAAATTTACTGCAAGACAAGGTAAGTAAAAATTTTGAAGACATCGGAGTAGGCAAAGAGTTCATGAACAAAATGCAAACTGAATGGAAAGTACTTCAAAGAATCAACAACTGGGATCTCATTTTACTAAAAAGCTTTTGCACTTCAAAAGAAATCACCATTAAAGTGAATAGAAAGCTCACAAAATGGGAACAAATTTTAGCCAACTTTCCCTCTGACAAAGGATTTATATCCAGAACATGTAAAGAACTGAAAAACATCAGGCCCCTGAAATTCAATGACCCAATCCAAAATTGGGCATCCGAGATGAACACACACTTCTCAGATGAAGAAATACAAATGGCAAATAAATACATGAATTGATGCTCAACATCACTGATCGTTTGAGAAATGCAAATTAAAACAACACTGAGATTCCATCTTACTCCAGAAAGAACGGCTGCCTTCAAGAAATCAACTGATAACAAATGCTGGCGAGGTTGTGGGGAAAAAGGAACACTTCTCCACTGTTGGTGGGAGTGTAGACTGGTGTGACCACTGTGGAAATCAATATGGAGATTGCTCAAAAAACTAGGATTGGAAATCCCTTTCAATCCAACTATTCCCCTTCTGGGTATTTTCCCAGAAAAACTGAAAGTGTCATGTCACAGTGATATATGTGCACCCAGGTTTATAGCATCACAATTTGTAATAGCTAAATCTTGGAAACAACCAAAATGCCCATCAACCACAGAATGGATGAAAAATATGTGATATGTTTATACAATGGAGTATTACTCAGTTATAAAAAAGGATGATCTTGAAGCTTTTATAGCTAAATGGAGGCAACTTGAGACTATACTCATAAGTGAAATAAATCAGACTCACTTTTGTAAATATTGTATTGTCTCCCTAGTGTAAAAAATAAATAACAATTTAAAAAACTGAAAGAGTAATAAGATCCAAAATGTACAACAGATATTGTAATAAGGAATAAGGGAAAGAAAGTGCTCAAAATTAAAGAACATCTGGGATAGAGGAAAGAAGAAATAGAAGAAAGGAAAAGATTATACGTTTGCAGATATACACATATAACTGTCTGTATGTATAAGTATGCAAGAGAGACAACTATACTACTAATTCTCTGTTCATCAGAAAAAATAGCTTGCATTGTCATTGTTTGTCTGATCATTTTATGCCTAGATTTTGTAACTTGAACAACTACTTCTAAGATAACAATATGTAATATATTGACTAGTATTGATTCCTATTTTTTTTAAAATTCTGTATTACTTCTGCCTTTTTTTCTGTTTTACTTTTCTTAAGAAAAAAGCCAACAAAGGAAAAAAATATAAAAAAAAAAAGAAATGGGTTGCTCATCTCCAGAAAATTTGAAACAACTGAACATTTGAAACAACTGAAATATATCAAAGAAAAGCTACAGTCAACCTTCATTATTTGATTCAGTCTCATTAAAATACATTCTTGATTTATCATCATGACTCCTAAACTAATTTCTTTTGTCCTTTTTCTTTCCTTTTTTTTAACAGTTTACCCTATTTGCCTCATAACACAATACTGTTTTCTTATGAGATGATTAAATACCTCAGCCCTGGGTGAAAAAGCTATGTTTAAAGTGTAATTCTGGAGGACAACTAATCTGCCTCCCGGGGGACTGTGTGACTAGAGTGAACTCCCAGAAGAGAACAACAGTGGGCCCCTTGAGGACCCACCCCACTGGGTCCGAGCAGCTCTGATCAGAGGACAACTAATGCCTCCCGGGGGACTGTGTGACCAGTGCAGACTCCTGGAAGACCAAGAATGGGACCCTCAAGGACCCATTCCACTGAGCCCGTGTGGCACCAGTGCATGGGCTTAGAATCAAGGGCACCCCCCCCCCATAAGCAACCTGCTGGTTCAGAGGTCTGGCTAAATTGATAGCAACTAAGGAATATTAAGCAACTAAATGCTAGCATTGTTTCGTTGATTTTGCAGGCCTCGGGTCGGCAACCTGAGCATCTCTTTGGAAGATGACAGTAGGCATTGTAGCAAATATGGGGGATTCTCTTCTGTCTTGTCTTCGAGGCCCAATATGGTTCTCACTGTTTTGCTTTACTCTGATCATTATTTTTTTTCCTTTATTTTATATTCTGTTTTTATTGGTTTTATTCTGTTCTGCTTTTGGTTTAGTTCCTCTATACCTGTTGGAATGGTCAGCTATTCTGACGATAACAAGATATACTATAGTAGCTATTGTTTTCATAGTATCTTTCTTCAAAGTTCTGTACCAGTTCTACTGCTTTCTTTTGATTGACTTTGTTCTGTTATGTTCTGTTGGATTTTACTATCTTTAAAATAAAAAATAATAATAAAATAAAATCTAATTCTGACTTTCAAAATCTGTGTGATCTTGGCAAGTTTCAAACTCTGCATGCCTCAGATTCTCCACACATAAAATCAAGATAATACATACAATTACCTGTGAGGATTCAGTGCAATAATCTATGCCCTGGTAAAAATTGATTAAATGTTAACTATTGTATTTGTATAACCTTAACAGTAATGAGCAAAGTACCAAGTGCTTTTGCTAGACATAGATATAAAACAAATTCTATTCATTCTATACTGGACAGGATTTCTTTTTAGTTCAATAACTTGACTTTATCAAATCTTAAATTTATCAAAGCCATTAAAATCTTAACTCTAGATTTCAAATGCATCTTACCTCATTGGTGTTATTTATACTTAATGATCTTTTATTCACTTGCATTATTTATGCCATAAATAATGCTTAGTAGGTAAAAATTCTATATAGTAATTACATTGTTCTGTAAACTGAGAAACTTTGTTAGTATGATGCAATTTATTATTTTTATTAATTCTCACATTATACTCTACATAAAATATAAATGAATCAAATTTAGGAAATTAGTCAAAATTAGGAAGTATAAGACAGTATCAAGAGGAAAACGTGGTTACCTTTCATAAAGTTTTGGTTTCTGCTATGCTTCTTGATCACCTGACTTACAGTTAAATACAATGAAATATTATGCAAACTGAAGTAAAATATTTTCTCTTAAGTGTAACATTGACCTTTATACAGTCAATATCACCTAATCAGTAACAGAGATAAACTTAAGAGTATATATATACTGAGAAACACAAGGTACAAGAAAAGCCTTTTGAACATCTCGAGAGGGACAATGGGGTTATTCAGAGCCCTCGCTTCCCTCTTGGTCCTACACCTGCTGCAGGGCTCTAATGCTTCCCTAGTGCAGCTGAAGGACAATGGCTATGAAGACATCATCATCGCTATAGATCCTGGTGTGCCAGAACATGGAAACATAACTGAACAAATAAAGGTAAGGAGAAAAGGTGTTTCATTTGTAAAAATTATGAAGGAAAAAAGCTAATAATGACTGATTATTTTGGAACTCTGAATGCTAGAGGAAGTTTAGAAGCAGGCTGAGGTAGTGTGGACAGTGCTGGAGGGGCAGAGGGAGATGAAATCCTGGACACGGTTCCACCCTGTCACACCACGAGATCAAAGACAGGCTCAGGTCCTCCATGAGCTTCAGTTGCCTCATCTGTAAATTAACTGTTGGACTCATACGTTGTATAAATAATTAATTATTGAATGATTATGGCATGCTGGAGGAGAGAGCAGGGAACTAAAGAAAATAAAGCACCTGGCATCATGGAGCATATATACTTTTAAGACATATAATTAAGAAAAATGAATAAAATAGCAGGTCAGATGTTAGTAGGTTTCTGAGAGTTACAATAAATAAAGGAGGATATAAAATGTGGAGTGTGACTTGCACAGGGAGAGAACGTTTTCCATGGAGGATAGTCAGGGAGGAACTCACTGATAATGTAACATCTGGGCAGAGACTGAGATGAGTGAGGGAAAACCTCCTTGGACACCTGCAGGGTAGGATTATAATGAAGGTTAGAAATCTGTTTGAGGTGACTAAGGAGATGACTAAGGAGGTAACAGGAGATTGAACAGGAGGAAGGACTGGAGGACGTGAAGCTGGAGAGAGCAGTGCCCAGACCACTGGGATAACTTGGGCTTTTACTCTGAGATGATAATCCCTGAAAGGCTTTCAAGCAGGGGACATACTCTGGGATCACTCTACCTGTGATGTGGACCAAACAGAGGAGGGGCTGCACTGTCACCCGTACTGTATGAACTCTGCTAAAGCCTAATGCAAAGAAGAATCAGGTATGGGCCTGTGGCAGGTGAGCAGTTATGGTGACCATGACAGGGAGATGGTTGTAGAAATCATTAAAGTATGTGATTCTGAACATATTTTGAGAGCATCCAGCAACATTTCTTGATGACTGTAGAATACTGGTAGGTGGGAAGGGAATGTAAGAGTCAAGGAGACTTCACAATTTTGCATGAATGCTTGGAAGAATAGAACATGCACCAACTAAGAAAAAAAGACAGAGTGGAGACAATTTAGCAATTTGTAAATCTAAAGTCACTTTGGCATGTTTTGAAATTGAGATGATTTTCACGCATCCAAGGAGACAGAGATAGGAATCTGAATTTATGATAAAAATTCATATGTAGATAAAAATTTGAGAGTCATCAGTGTATAATAACAAGTCCATAGATGATAGGAAGTACTGCAGTGGAAAAGAAAGGCTACTGGACTAAATCATTGGCTCTGATTTTCTAAAGTTACTTCCAACTGTGATATCCTAGGTAGCATGAAGATTGATGTTTCAGTCACATGGTTGTTTATTCTCTCCCTGACATCACCATCTAACAGTTTCTTGTGTTCAAGTCCTCCAGTGCTCTCTGCTCAAGCCATTTAACGTACATGATCTGAGTCATGAGTTAACATTGCCACGGCCGCCATTCTTTTATAAACTCCATTGTAGCAGGGAGTTCTTTACTTACTGGTACCTTTTGAATTGTAGGAGAAAATAAAGATGACTTTTACTAAAGAGAGTGGGTTTGAAAAAGAAGTAGCACAGCTGAATCTGAATGATAGATGTTTAGGGTTTGGAGGCAATCAGTTTCAAACTTTTATTAACTCAAATATCAGCATCTGACAGAATTATTTGTGACCTGTTAACATGGTCCTGTATTGAAGATTACAAGTAAAATTAAACTCTTCTCAGACCTACCCAGAGTTCACAAAGTTTCTTTTTGGTTTGTTTGTTTTAGTTTCTTTTTTTTTTTTTTTTTTTTTTTTTTTTTTTTTTTTTTTTTTTTTTTTTTTTTTTTTTTACTGTGTTAAGTTTCATGTAGCAGAAAATTCATCACTACAGCTATTTTTAAGAACACAATTCAGGAGCATTTATTATATTCATAATGCTATGCACTTATCACCACTATCTACTTGTAAAGTGTTTTATCACCCTGAACAAATTCTATATCCACTAAAATAGCTTAGTTTAATGGTGTCGAGGGTTGAGTTACAGCCTTAGCCCTTTTGATTTTTTAAATTTTATTTTTATTTATTTATTTATTTTGTTTGTTTGTTTGTTTTTGTTACCTGGGATCGAACTCATGACCTGCCCTTGCCAGGCAGGTGCTTGTGTCACTGAGCTAAATCCCCAGCCCTTAATTTTACTTTATTTTATTTTTATTTTTATTTTTATTTTTATTTTTATTTTTTTGGTACCAGAGATCGAACTCACGAACCCACGCTTACCAGGCAAGCACTTATACCACTGAGCTAAATTCCTGGCCTAATTTTATTTTTTTATTGGTATACATCTTTAACCCTTTCAGGAAGAATCTAGAAGTGGAGTAGCTGGGTCAAGTGGAATTTTATTATTACTTTTTGAGGAATTTCTATACTTACTGTCATAGTGGCTATACTTGTTAACAATCCCATCAAAAATATAGAAAGGTTCTTTTATCCCCATAGCCTCACCAGCATTTTTTCTTATTTGATTTCATCTTGATAGCCATGGTTTCTGAAGTAAGGTGGAATCTAAGTATAGTTTTAACTTGCATTTCTCTAATGGCTAAAGATGGTAAACATTTTTTTCATGTATTTATTGGCCAGTTGTACTTCTAAGAATTGTCTATTCATTTCACTTACCCATGTTTTGACTGCATCTTTTATTATCAGGAGTCTATTTTTTTTAATTCTTCATGTATTCTGGGTATTATTTTTTTGTCTGAAGAATAGCTGGCAAAATTTTTTCCCATTCTGTATGTTACCTCTTTGCTTTATTGGTTGTTTACTTTGCAGAAGATTTTTAATTTGATATAATCCATTTGCATATGGTTGGTACTCGTGTGCAGTTGGGGTTCTGTTTAGAAACTCCTTGCCTCCACATACACTTTCAAGAGTTTTACCTATTTTATCTTCCAGCTGATTAAGTGTTTCTGTTTTCACACTTAGATCTTTGCTTCATTTTGTTTTTGGTGAAATGTATGTGTATAAAGTCAGTCTTCTGGATAGCTATCTTTCCCATGTTTTTGGCCCCTTCATCAAAAATCAGTGTACCTGGAGTTTTGTCTGCATCCTCTATTCTGTTTCATTGATACACATGTAATTTTTTGCTGAACATGCTGTTTTTATCATTGTAGGTTTGTAATATAACTTGAAGTCAGGTATTGTGATGCTTCCTGCTTTGTTCTTGCTGCCCAGGATTGTCTTCGCTATTCTGGGTCACTTTGGTTCCATATGAATATTAAGATTGTTTCTTTGGTTTTGTGAGGAATGCTATTGATATTATGATTAGGGTTGCATTAAATCTGTATATCAGTTTGAGAAATACTGCTATTTTGACAATATTGGTTCTGCCTATCCAGGAACAAGGCTATTTTTCCATTGTTTGATATCCTCTTCAATTTTTTTTAAGAGTACTATAATTTTCATTGTAGAGATCTTTTACTTTCTTGGTTAGACTAATTCCTAAATATTTAATTTTCTTTGAGGCTATCATGAAGGTAATATTTTTAAGTTTTCCTAATTTCTTTCTCAGTGAGTTCATTGTTGTACAGGAACACTGCTGATTTTTCCATGTTGATTTTGTGTCTTGTTATGCTACTGAATTTGCTTATTAATTCTAGAAGTCTTTTGATGGAATTTTTGGGTCTTCTATATAGAGCATCATGTCAAATGCAAGTGATGATAATTTTGCTTCTTTCTTTCCTGTGTCTATCCCTTTTATTTGTTTCTATTGCCTCATTGCTCAGCTCGTGTTTTGAGAACTATTGAACAGGAGTAATGATAACAGACATCTTTGTCTTGTTCCTGATTTTGGAGGGAAAGCTTTAAGTTTTTCCCCATCTAATAGGATATTGTCAGAAGGTTTGTTATAAATGCCTTTCATCAGATTGAGGTAAGGCCCCTTTCTACCTATTTTTTCAGTGCCTTTATCATGAAAGCATATTCAATTTTGTCAAAGGTTTTTTCTGCATTTATTGAGGTGATCATGTGATTCTTGTCCTATTTATGTGATTTATTACATTAATTAATTTATGCATGTTGAATTATCCCTGCATTCCTGGGATGAAGCCTACTTGGTCATGATGTATGATCTTTCTGATGATTTTCTGTGTTCTGTTTGCCTGTATCCTGTTGAGGATTATTATATCTATATTCACTAAAAAGCCTGATCTATAGTTCTCTTTTTTGCTTGGATCCTTGTCGGGTTTCGGAATCAGGGTAATGCTAGGTTTCATGAATGACATTGGAAATACTCTTTTCCTTTCAATTTCATTTTAAAAGAAAACTTGAAGAGTAGTTGTGTTAGATTTTCCCTGAAGTTCTTGTAGAATTAAGAAATGAATCCATTCAGACCTGGGCTTTTCTTTTTGGTAGGATTTTTATAACTGCTTCAATTTCCTTGTTGTTTACTGGATAATTCAGAGTTTTTGTACCTTCTTGTGTCAGTTTTTGTAGTTCAGATGAGTCTAAGAATCTATCCATTTCTTCTGAATTCTCCAGTTTATTGTCTTACAAGTTTGCAATGCAGTTATTAATTATCTGAATTTCAATGGTGTCTATTGTGATTTCAACTCTTTTACTTTTAATAATATTGATTTGAGTTTTTTCTTTCATTTTTTTGGTAAGATTGACAAGAATTTGTCTAATTTGTTTATTCTTTCAAAGAACCAGCTCTTCAGTACATTGGTTCTTTGTATTTTTTTAAGTCTCAATTTCATCGATTTCTACTCCAGTCTTTATAATTGCCTTCCTTTTACTAGCTTGGGGTTTGGATTTGCTCTTTCTTTTCTACCACTTTAAGGTGAAACATTAGGATGTATTTTGTCTCATTCTGTTTCTTTGATGTGAGCATTCACAGCTATGAATTTCATCTTAGAATTCCTTTAATTGTGTACATTAAGTTTTGGCATGTTGTACTGGCATTATTGTTTAATTTTAAGAACATATGTTTTTTATTTTGAAGGGAATAAGAGAAAACAAGAAAATGAAACAAAACAAAAGCACAAGGTCCTAAGTTAGATTCCCAGTACAAAAAAAAAAAAAAAATAACGTTTTTTCTTGATTATCTTCTGTAACCCATCAATTGTTCAGGCGAGTATTGTTTGATTTTCATGCATTTGCATGCTTCCTGTGGTTTCTTTTACCATTGATATTCAGTTTTATTGTGCTATGGTATGATTATGTGCATTGTTTTGCATTTATTTAAGCATATTTTATGAGTTAGAATGTGGTCTATTTTGAAGAAAGTTCTATGTGCCACTGAGAAAAATGTGTATTCTGTTACTAGGTAGAACACTTTGTAGATATCTGTCAAGTCCATTTATTTGAATGTTTTATTCAACTCATACTTCTTTGTTGACTGTTTTGTCTAAGTGATCTGTCAGTGAAAATGGGGCACTGCATTCCTCCACTATAATTGTATTGATGTTTATCTGATCTTCTATTTTCAATAGTACACATTTTGTGAGTTTGGACATGTCATGGATCAGTGCACTTGTGCTGATAATTGTTATCTCTTCCTTTAACCAATGTGAAGTGGCCTTCATTGACTCTTCTAATCAGTTTTGGCTTGAAGTCCACTTTGATTATAGGATAGCAACTTCTGCTTGATTTTGAGTTCCTGATGCATGGAACATTCCTTTCTAGCCTTTAATTTTTTAGTAAATGAACTTCTTTTTGGGTTGAATGTGTTTTTTATTTTTTGTATAAAACACGTCATTAGTTTTGTCTTCTGATCTATTCTGCCAATCTGTGTCATTTGATTGGATAATTAAAAACAATTCTAATTGAGAGTTATTACTGAAAGATATTTACTTATTCCTGTCATTATGTTATTTTCCTGTTGCTGACTCTCTTTCTTTCCCTTTTATTTAACTGCTCATCCTACCTGCTGTATTCATTCTATTAACCCCTTAGTCATCATCAGCTTCATTTTCTCTTTCTAGAGTACTCTTGATAATTTTTGGAGTACTGATTTGTTGGGTATGAATTTTTATGTGATTTCTGTATCAATTTTGGAAGATAATTCTGCAGCATATAACAGATGGGATTGGAAGTTGCTTTCTTTCAGGGCCTCAAACACTATTCCATGCTCTCCTGGCCTTGATTTTTATAGAAAAGTCAGTTACAGTTCTAATGGATTTAATTTTATAAATGATTTCTTGTTTTGCTCTAACAGTTTTTTAGATGTTGTTCTTGTGTTGGGTTTCTGACATTTTGACTGTGATCTGTTGTGGAGAGTTTCTTTCTCCAATCATAGCAATATGGGTTTTAAATGCCTCACTTATCTATGTGTTAAATTCTTTTCCCATATTTGGAAAGGTTTCTGCTATTCTTTCAATAAATAGTTTTATCATCCAATTTTTATTGTATTCTGATTTTTCAGTAATCCCAATTAAAATTAGATTAGCTTCTTTGTGTCATCTAGCATCTGTTGGATCCATTTTTCATGTTCTGTTGTTTTTAAGGTATCTCATTAATCGGTCT
>RJWM01035754.1:0-18672 GCA_004363535.1 Dasyprocta punctata
TGGTCATCACTTTGTGCATGTCTGATCTGGTGTCTCTGTGGGTCCTCACTTCCTGTTCTGCTGAGGGCATCCAGTCAGATTGGATTAGGCCCTACAGAAAACATCATTTTAATATTTTAATTTTATTTATTTATTTATTTATTTATTTATGTTGCAGTGCTGGGGATTGAACCGAGGGCCTTTCACAGACTAGGCAAGTGCTCTACCACTAAGCTATATCCCCAGCCCTAACTTCATTTTAAATTAATCACCATTTTTTACTCTTCTTGTAGTCTGGAAACTACTAACATCACAGCCTTTTTACACTGGTATCTATGTGATTGTATTTCTTTATTAGTTATTTTTCTATTGGTTACCTAGAGTGGACAAGCAAAAATTTAGTCAGCTGATTTTTCACATTCTTTTCACCTACTTTCTATCCAGCTCATGATTTGAAATGCTTTTAAATGCTTACTAATAATCTAATCATTGTTAGCAATCAGTATCATATTATACTTTTCCTATAGTTTAATTACCATACCTACTATTTCTCACAAGTCCCGTATTTGGACTATTGAAGCATACAGCCATGAAGTGCTGTTATTTTTCCTTAAAACCATCATTTTCCTTTCACCTTCGTATAAATATTTTTAATTTTCACACACAAATAACACTGATGTTAATATTTCTCTACTCCTTTTTGATGTTTGATGTCCAATCTCTAGTAGTTTCTGCAAGAAAAATGCATGGAAACAAGATCTTTGCTTTTTCATGATCATAATAATTTGTGACATTTACATATCAGAATGTTCAACAAAAAAATATATTTAGCTTTCATTTTTGTCCTTAATGTTATATCAGTGAATCCTAATGGTGCATTACTAGTGAAAGTGTGGCAACAATGTGTTTTATTTATGGTGAGAAAATTCATCATTTCATCTTATGCTTTAAAAATGTATGATTTTAATTAAGTTATAGATTTCCAAGGAATATTTCTGTTTATTACTTCTTTTTGTCATTTTTCTCCATAAATGCCACGTAATTTCAATAAGTAGTCTAAAGTTATTCATTCTTAATTTTTGAATGTTTATTAAATTTAAATTTATTCAATTTATTCTGTATCCTTTTGCTTTATTTCATGTGAGCTTTGACTTACCTACACTCCTTTTATCTTCCTCAAATTCTACATTTGTTGTATTAATTTGAATGTTTTAATTTTTGTACCTTTTTTACCTTGATTTTTAAGTTACTTCTCTATTCTTATTTCTTTGAAAATAGCATGTATAATGCTAACAGCTTGTTTTTTACAAGTAGCTTGCTTTATTTCTGAAATATTTTGTAAATTCTAATGTCATATGTTTATTTTTCTAACATATTGTTCTTATAAATCTTACTTTTCTTCATATTGGTTTGGTTCAGTTTTTTTGTTAATTTTTATTTTAAAGAGAACAAGCAAAATAAAGCATACTAAAGCCAATCAATACAAAACAGTGTAAGTGACATAGGACTTCAAAGCAATAGGAAATCAACAATGCTTACCGTAATGCCTCTTGTCAACATCAAAATAGCTACAGATATCTTCAGACATAGTAACAATCAAACAGATCAGAACAGAATAGAACCAATAAAATGAAACAATGGATGTAATAAAAGACTTCAAACCAAGATGATAGTAAATCCAAAATGGCTACCATAATATATCTTGTTATCTTTGAAATAGTTGCCCATGCCATTGGATATAATAAAATCAAGCAAAACAAAACAGAATAAAACCCAACCCAACAAAATGATGAAAATGATACAGGACTTCAAAACAAGATAATAGGGAATTAACAATGGTTACCACCTACAGAAAGAGATCTGCATATATTACATAATGTTATCTTCTGAATAGATAATCAAACTACTGGCTTTAGGCCTGCAAAGTCACTGAAACACTAAACACTACAAGCATTAAATTATATTTTATCTCAATAGCTATCATTGCAGCCTGTGTTTCTCTGGTTCAGCTGGATGCTTATGGCAAAGGATGGGGTGGAGTGTTGGCTCTACTCCTTTCCCAGCCTGTGTGCCAGAAGAGGCTGCTTCTGGTTCTCCCCACAGTGACCCATGCATGGTGCTGATTCACAGGGAGTGCTTGCTTCTTGGTGACTTCTTGCTCTCTTCCCCCACAGTCTGCAAATGGCAATGACCCATGGGAAAGGACGTGTCTGGCTTTCCCCGCAGCAGCCCACATGCAGCACTGATTTCCAGGGGTCGTACTTCTTTGTGCCTTCTTGTTCTCTTCCCCTGCAGTCTTTGAATGGTTCTGACTCATAGGTAAAGGCTAGCATCTTGCTGTGTCCCCAGTGGCCTGCACATGTTGCTGATTTGCAGTGAAGGCTTCTGGTTTGGTTCAGTTTTATAAAGATATGTTATACTGAACTTATTGATTTGTGTTTACATAAAATTTCCCACTATCACAGTTCTAGCAATAACACTTCCTTAAAATTTAAAAGTTATTTTAAAAAGGAAATAAAAGTCTTTATATTTTACTTATGTTTCTGTTATTACTTGTCTATATTTTTAGAAAATTGCTATGTTAAACTTATTAATTGATGACCACAATAATTATTCTGATATAGTAGTTCTTGAGCTATTTAATTTTTAAAAATGACTACAGAAAAAAAAAGGGTAAAAAAATGATTCACCTCATATTTTATCCTCTTCAACTTTTGCCTGGGATTGCTTTGTTCCAATGTTTTTACTTTCCTTGTCTTGGTAAATTTGAGTTCCATTCCCTGGGGTTTTCCCACAGAAAAGCTTTGCCCTGGAAGCAAAAGTCTGTTTGTTATTTATGAGAGTCCACAGGGCTTAGATTGTGCCAAGTCTTTGTGCTAAATTTTGAATCGGAATGTGCAAAAGCCTCAATGAAGGAAACTGTCCTTGTGTCATCTGCTCTTTCATTTCGACTGGCATATTTAACAGAGAGTACTTGTGATTTGGGTTCTCCTATTCTTAGAGCCATGGTACTATTACACTTTGGAAGTGAAGCAACAACTTTTCTCACAAATTTACAAACTCTAGGGGAGTCATTGTGTATCTGTAGAGGTTGGCATGTTGGCATTGCAAAAATCAGATATATAGAAGTTTTTTCTGTTAGGTAAATCTTCAACTTTCAAATTTAAATTCAGTTGATGAAAATAGTTTTAAGCATAAGTAGATACTCCTAGTACTATTACCTTATAGGCATAACACAGAGATATTTTCTCAATATAGCTAAGTTAATTATTGAGGGTACTGATCTCATTAGTCATGTCCAGAAATGACCAATCTCAATTTTCATTTTATGAATTCTTAGGTCACAGAGTCCATTTTGCACTGTCCATTACTCTGGGAATTGCAAGGATAGTGGGCGTGTGCAGAGCATTTTGAGAGATTTATTTTTCTGAATTTGGATTCTGATTTCAGAGACTTTGAACTTTAATGAAAGAGATATGAAGAAGAACCTCCTGTTGAAAAGTAAAAGTACTTATATTTTTGACTATTATAAATCAAAGTGAAAGAGTTTTGAAATAATTTTAATATACTTAATGTTAAATTTTAGAGAAGTTACCCTATGCAGAAGGGGGGTTATTCATATTTTTCTTGTTTATTCATTTATTTTATTGATTCAAGTGTCAGAAAAAACACAGGCTGCTAATGGACCCCCTTAGGACACAACCTCTACCATATAGATAAGATAAACAAAAGATGTACTTTTTACTGGTCATTATTAAGTGCAGACTGTTTTCTTAGAAACAAAAATTTTATTTAAAGTATTTTTTCTCATATAAAATATTAATCATCCTCTGTTTGCTACTTATAAGACTTTTGTAGAATAAATTTGATATGACTTTATATCCATATCTGAAAACACGCTCACAGATTTATAGCTCAGTGACTACATCATTTAAATTTTTTAAATTTAGCAGTAAAACATAATTAACCTTATAAACATATTATAAGTACTTCAGATATTGAATTTATCACCTTAATTAGAGTTTTAGTATGTGTAAATCTACTTTCTATAGAAGAGTGTACAAACAAAAAATGATACCAGGTAGCCTAGGGTTTTTGCATATATTGCCTTTATTGCATTAATCTACTTAGAAGTCATTTAAGTTATTGAAATTTCACACTAATTGATTCAACTTATTATTGCTGTAGGTAATACAAGATCTTGGAAATGTTATTTAATGTCACAACATAATTATTTTGATATTACAAGTTTATATTAAACATGACATTCAAAGGTTTACTGAGAAACTTTGTATTAAGTGCTAAGTAAAACTGATTCGCAATATCACCATTATTCAAAGTAACCTATTCTTTGTTAATACAGTGTTGCTAACTGCACAAATTATGCATTATTATATCTTTGAATATTTTAGAAAGAATAACTTATCTGATCTTAAATCCAGCGTATGAACTTTTCTTTATTTTTGAAACAGGGAAAGGGATTCTGAAATGTTACGTGACTTGATGGAGGTGCCCCGAAGGTTCCGGAACTAGAATTCAAATCCCACTTCACTGGCCCCAGAGTCAGAGGTCCTTGCCTTGCACTGCCCTATACTTGCACTAATAGCAACAGTTGAGCATTTTCTACTTTCTAGAAAGTGTCGTATGTGGTTTGCACGCATTTACTAACTCAACACAACTCACGGAGCATTTGCTTTTCATCTGCATGATCCTTATGAAGAAAGCAGGACACAGAAAGGTATGCAGTTTCTGAGATCACACAGTTGGTAAATGATTGTAATAGAATGTAAACCCAGACAATCTGACTCCAAAGTATAAGGAGTCTAATGTAACTCTAGTGGGAGTGTGACCAGTGTTGAACTGTGGCTAAGTCACTTGCTCACTCTAGACCTTACTTTTTCCTATATAATGAGAAATTTAATATGATAGACATGAAATTTCCTTCTAACTGTGTTAATCTAGGTATGTATCTTAGTATAAGGTGTCTGCAATCATCAATTTTTAAAACTGGACCTATAAAACCTTAAATATTCGGAGTGGTGTCAAAAAAGTAATGGATAATTGTATTGCACATATCACCATTCATAAATTTGAACTATTTCTTGCAAGAAACACAATGAAGCACATCATATAGTATATATAAGTAAATGAAACATACGATATAAGTAAA
Organism: Dasyprocta punctata; assembly: GCA_004363535.1. Classification (NCBI taxonomy): domain Eukaryota; kingdom Metazoa; phylum Chordata; class Mammalia; order Rodentia; family Dasyproctidae; genus Dasyprocta; species Dasyprocta punctata. Next base: position 5,150 of record RJWM01035754.1, read on the forward strand.
TGAAATTAGAGCAAACTCTTAAATGAGGAGATAGTTTCTTTAGTGATAATGGAAAGTTTTATCTTATCTTAATTTTCTTTCTCCTTTTTTCACGTAGTCAATGTTTGTTAAGCACTTGTGGCAAATTAATTTATTGCAAGCATTTTATTTACATATTCACTTATTTACAATTTATTAAATGCATTTTTAATACTTGTACCATTGTCAAAAAATAGTATTTTCTTTAACAGAAGGAGGAAAAGGCACAAAGATTACATTGTAAGTGATGCAGAAAACTTGGAATTCAATCCAGGCCTGAGAGAGTGCTCCTCAAATATTCATGGTTCGAGAAACAAATTGGCCACGCAGCAGTACAGTCACTGGGCATTTCAGTTAAGATGTCAGGAACCAAGCAGGTTCTTTCCTGATTCGAGACTGGTTCTCAAATTTTAGAGACTAAACACTGCATTCTCTTTTGCCATCTAAAGCAATATATCCGAGATATTACAAAACTTTATATGTACCAAATCATCTGTTCATGAAAAATCCACATTTGTACAATAAACACTTAGCCCAGAATTAGTTTCCTGATGTTTTTCCATCTGAAAGAATAGATTTGGTTTGGGTCAAAGTAGAATAAATAAGTAATTTATTCAGTGATTCACCACCTATCTTTGTACTTAATAGATACCTTTATGCTTGATATATATTATTATGTATCTCAATAGAAGATGAAAATCAATAAGTGGTATCTTGAGCCTTTTGGATAAGCCATAGTCCAGAGGTTTATGCTGCCAGCAGAGTTACAGAAAGGAAGAATGACAAAAAATAATAGCCCATAGAACATTTACACAGAAACATTTTCTGTTCTGATTTTAGAATGCTCACTTTAATATGTTTTTCATTTCTTATTTGTGGTATTGCAAACATGAATGACTCAACTTAGAAAAGAGTGGTAATGTACAAAGTACAATAAAAAAGAATTATTTGGAAGTAATTAAACGTGGACCAGACATAAATACATTTTTTTCGCTTTTAAACTGACATGGTATACATACTGTACCTGAAAACGTGGAATAGTACTGGGTCATTTAATCTCTTTCCTTCATTAATAATGAAAAACCAACATGAAATAAAATAAATAATAGCCAGAATAAAAAAATATAGATGTCGTTAAATATGTTTTTTGAATTTCATGAACTATTACAATAAAAAGAAAAAGACAAAGGAATACAGAACCATTGAACATAAATAGAGGTAAATTTGTTCAAAGTTTAACTACAGCAATAGAGTTTTTTAAATACAAAAGTTTCATATTGATTTCCTGCCACGTGAAAAATGACATTGCAGTTTCTTTTCAGGAAGTTACAAGGCGAAGATGCCAATGAGTTCCACAGAATTGGTATTTTATGCATAATCATGCTGAAAAAGTAAGTGTAGACAGATTGATCAAACTGCTTATAATTTAAGAGCAATAGCTTTTGGTAATTTAATGCTGAGAGTAGTCTCTCACTTAAATAATAAAAGTAAAAATAACTAGAAATATTAAGCATAATGAAATATTTGCTTTTTTTACAATTAACATCACAATTTAAAATATTTTTCATACCTTTACTTCTTTTTTTTATTTTATGGAAAAAAGGTAAAGCAAAATTACATAACAAAATATTGGAGAATAACAATAAACTACTCCAAAAAAAGTAAAAATCAAGGAAATTTTACCCCAAATATTTAAAACTAATGACAGATTTAGCAGTACATTTAAAGGAAGAAATGAAGGGTTTGTACATAACACATTATAAAACACTAATGAAATAAATTGAAGACACAAATTAATGGAAAAGAATCTTGTGTTCATGGACAGGAGGCTAATAATGTTCAAATGCTATACTACCCAGAGTGATGAACAGATTCAACTAGCAGGCAATGAGGGAGTGTTTTTATTGTAGTAATTTATAAACAATGATAAAGACTAAAATATAAAATTTCATGTTATGCAATTCTAAATAAATGCATTAATTTTTAAAAAGTATGACTGATTATAAGTGAGTTGCTCCTAATGAATATAACTTGGTATGTTACTTATATATAATGAGCATGATATATATTAACAATCGTATTTTGATGAAGATATTTTCATAAAACTATTTAGATTCAAAGAAATCTGAAAGTCAAAAAACCACTCTCTGAGAAAAAAAGACATCATCAAAGACATCATCAAAGAAGGATAATCTTGAGGTTTTCATACAAAAATGGATGCAACTTTGAGACCATACTCACAAGTGAAATAAATCAGACTCATGTACAAGCATCATTTCGTCTCCGTGGTGTGGGAAACTGAAAGAGTAAATGAATTCCAGCATTTTTCACTGAAGAGTATCTCAGAGTATCCTGAACTACCAACTGCAAAAATAAATAAAATAAAAAGCAGAAAAACAATAGAAAGTGTCAACAAAATTGAAGTTAAAAAGGATAGATAACCTTGATGTATCTTTGGAGAGACACAGAAAAGAAAAGAAGAATCAAATGAAGTTTCAAATAAAGTCAGTTTGCTGTTTTGTTTGCTGTGCAGAGGCATTTGATGTAATTCTATTTGTTAGCTCTCAGTATTATTTCTTGTGCAGTTGGGATTCTATTCAAGAAATTCTTACTTGTACCTGTCGTCAAGAGAGTTTCTAATTTTATCTTCCAGTAGGTTCTGTGCTTTTGTTCTTATATGTACATCTTTGTTCCTTTCTCATGTGATTTCACTGCAAGGTGAGAAATATAGATCTAGATTCATTCTTTTGGATGTGGATAACCATTTTTTCCAGCACTATTTGTTAAAGAGGTTACCTGTCCTTCAGTGAATATTTTTGGCTCCTTTTTCAAACATCAGATGGGTGAAGGTGACTGGGTTAGTTTCTACATTTTCTATATTCTACAGGTTATCATGTGTGCCTTTGGGTCAGTAGCATGCTGTTTGTATTACCATAGCTTTGTAGGTTTGACTGAAGCCTAGGATTGTAATGCCTCCTTTTGTGTTCTTGTTGTCCAGGATTGCTTTGGAAAATCTAGGTCTCTCTGGCTTTATATACATTTTTAAATCATTTTTATGTAGTTCTGTAAAAAATGCTGATGATATTTTGATGACAATTGCATTGCATATGTATTTCATTTTTATTAATATGGCTATTTTGATAATATTAGTTCTATGTTAGAACAGGGGTTGGCTTTCCATTTTCCATTTTCTAATGTCTTCTTTAGTCTTTTTTTTCTGGAGTTTTCTTTACAGAGTTCTTTTACTTTTTTTGCTCAGATTAATTCCTGAGTATATAATTTTTTGGAACTATTGTGATTGGAATGTTTTTCCCAGTTTCTTTTTCAGTGGGTTCATAAGGTGACCTTAGAACTGATGTAGCAAAAATAAAAATGATTATGAAAAAATTATGAACAATTACATGCCAACATATTGGAATACACAAAAAATTAGATCACTTCTCATTGTTTCTGATTTTTGTATTTTTAATCAGATAAATAAATTCTTTTGAATTTGGTCTCAGTGGTTCAATTACCACTGTTTTTAAGGTTTTTTTTTTCCCTCTGCCATTTCAGGGATTCCCCTTTTCTATTTTCCCAAAAAGATTAATGAGGGGTCCACAAGGGATTTCCTAAGGGATATAAACAGCTATGTGTAATTTATATTTAAGCTACATTTTGGTTCTTGAAAATGTGGTGAATAAAATGAAATGAGGTGAGAAACAAAATCGGAAATCTCAACATTTTGATGCCTGTTCCACACATTAAAATGAAGAATGTAGATTTAGAGAACTGCAAAGGGATAAATTAAAAGAAAATGGGAATAAGCTTAAAATTTGGCATCTGTGTCAAAAGTAGAAGACAGAAAGCATCTAAGAAACTCCAAGTTTATAAATATGAAGAGATCCAAGTGGCAATGGTATAATTGAAGGTACTAGGACAATTGAAATAGCTCCATAATTGAAAATGAGTGATCAAGGCATTTTTGTGCTTTGGTTGCTGGCACTATAAGAGTCACACTAGAAAAATTCTCATAAAATTCATCAAGATGAGTCTAGAAATAGGAGAGATCAAGATAATAATTTTTCCATTTGATATAGGAGAACTCAGAAGTAGATTAGAAGATAAAAATAACCTCAAGATGCTCACACTCATCTTAGTGTAAAATCTCTGCCACATGCTAGTTGATCATCTCATATAACAGAGGTAAAATTTTGGCACAACAAATTTTTCATTTATTAGATCAATGATTTGTTTATGTTATTTATGCATCTATAATTCCCCAGGTAAAGTTTTCCCAAATTGATTAACAATATCTAAGTGATTCAAATGCCTAAAAGTAAAATTCATATTTGAAATGATGTTATTTCAAATAAGGTCTCCTAGAAACAAGCACCTGATTATAAGTTTACTCATTTGGCTTTTATATAACACTATAAGTATGCATATGTTTTTGTTTGCATAACAAAAGTATATAAATGAATTATTTTGACCTAGCATGTTTTATGTAATTTATTTTAATATTTTCAGGGAAATACATAAATACAAATGAAAAATATGTACAATATATCTTCTTCATACTTTAATATATTAAAATATAAAAGCTGTATGCAGCCATGAAAGGTCCTTAATTAATATTATTTTATGCTTAACAATTTTTACTGTTTTTACATTATCCAATCTTCTGTCTATTGTTTCTTTACATTCTTTGGTATCTATTTCACAATGGACAATGATTAAAAAAGATTGATTCATATTTAAGTGAGCAATATTTTGGGCTTGTTTACACTATAAATAGTATGACTGAGTCTTCTTTTCCATTTAACTGGTAAAACTAAAATATAAGAAAAAAATAAACAAGTGTTGAGTATGAGAAATTTTCAGTAAGCAGCTGCATAAAATGGTTAAGAGGTGCTCGCAGAGTTTGAAAGAGCTCTTTGCCCTTCTCTAGCATATCCCTGAGCTGTTAATTATGAAAGGCAGTTATTTTCCCGGAGGAAAATGCCTCATTACAATGACAGAAGATGGATGCTCTCATTGCACACTTCTTTGTTTTGAAAGCTACCTGCCAACTTTGTCTGTTGTGCCAGAAATGTTAATGGCAAGTCAAAATTTTGTTCAAAGGGTATGCTCTATGTTATTTTACAAGCAATTTGTTAAATAACAATTTGGAAATTACAATTTCATATTGTTTGGAGGAAAAATGTTTACTTGAAAATACACATTGTTTACATAGGAAAATGACAGAGCATTTAAGCTCTATTTAAGAGTTTGATTAAATATGAAGACTAGAAAAATGAAAAATGTTTATGGGGGAAATTGAGCTAGTCTATCCACAGTGCTGCTTTCCTGTTAAGTTATCCAGCTCTAATATAATGTCTTCATGCACAATCAGGTTAGACTTAGGTGTAAATTCCAATAGAAAATGGAATACCAGTTGTTCAGATGTCCTGAGCTTCTCTTTTGGACTCTGGGTCCAGTGACAATCATTTAAATATTTGGTCTATTAGATTTATGTCATGCCACCTGAGCTCCTTAAAAAGGCTAGAGAAGTTTCCGTGGTGCCTGTGGTGTGTGAGAAGAGTATCTGAGGACTGCATGAAACACACATAATAGGCCAGGTTGTGTCGGTGGTAGACTACCTCCTCCCATTGCCACTCGCTGCTGTGTGTCTCTCTGTTGGTGGAGACAGCTCTCAAACTCATAGTGATATAGGGGAAAGAAAATCCCAATCTGCTAGAGGTCCAGTTAGAGTTCGTGTTTTCTAAAATTGAAGAATGAATTTTAGGACCAACCGAAGTTAAGAGCAGAATATATTTATTGAGAGAAAGAAAGCTTCTATCCAAGAAAGAGACTGACGGAGTCCCAAGTGGGCTGCTGAGAATTCCACCTTTTCTAGGGATTTTTAAAGAGCAAACCATAAGGTGAGGTGAGTCCAAGACTGGGAAAAATGGGAAATCGCAAGGTGGGCATGAGGTGGGACAGAACTATGGTCAACTAATAAGATTGCGAGTATAATTGCTCAGGTGAAATTGTTTAAATCAGGATCAAATGGGGAAGTGAGTCACACAGCAAGTGGGCATGAATACAGAACAGGACCTTTCTGTAGGGGTTGGGTTAGTGGCTCCTTTTGTCTTCCTCAAAGTGATGGATACCTATTTAGAACATAAATCCCTGATGCTCATCCTTAGGAAATATATGGATGCACTTGATTTATCTTTTGTCCTGAGGTCTGGCCCACAGCGGGTGGTGTCTGTCTCCCCTACAGTTGCAATGTGTCTGGTCTTCTGCACTGGCTACTTCAAGGGTCTATCCCTATATGACACCCGATACTATTTTTATCTAATTTAGCTGTGTATAACAATTGTTATACAGAGTGTTGCAGTCTCAAGTGCTTGTTGGGAAGGGCATGACCCCCTTCCCTAAGTGCTCAGATGCAAGGTATCTGTAGTTGGGGGAATGGGGAGGTGGAAGTGTTTCAGACCCGGTGGTGATGGAGAGAGTCTCTCAGACAGATGCTGTCTTGAATGGCTTTACTACCATGGTGCCCTTGATGAAGAGTGCATATGGCGGAGAGGTTGTGGTTTCCAGAAGCTGGCTGCTATGGTGGTTCCCACTGACTTCCTTTACTTTTTAATTCAGCTCACCTGGTTGTGCCAGCAGCATGATTCCCATTAGATCTGAGAAAGAAACAATTGCATCTGGGCAGACTTCTTTCTTTGGTTTAAATTTGGATAATACTGGGATTGAGTCCATGAAGAAGGTGAGTTTATAGATGGTTTTCTGATGTCCTGGGTATGGCAACAGTTCATCTTTGGTCCCCACCTTTCAGTTATTTTCTGGCTGTCTCTTGTTTAATGTTTATGATTTAAATAGTGCTTCGTTAGCACCACTAGGGATAGAAGAGTCTATTCTGTTTTGTTCAGACTGGAAGAGTTGTCTTTTGTACCTGGTTTAAAACATCACACCACTTTATTATAGGCAACCTACCAGCTTCCCTCAAATAATTATGCCTAATGCCCTATGAAGAGATTTAAAATAGCATCTAACAGAAGAGGCAGAAAAACTTTGTTAATTATGGGTTTCAATATTTTTCCCTGAACATGCCACTGTCTCCTAAATTGATTCAAATGTAGAGCCCGTACATCATTTTATCAATGTTGCAAAAGGAATTTTCTTTAAATTCCTCACCTCAGTTGTGTTCAAACAGTTGTAAAAAATAAGAAAAGAGAGGAAATAATATAAAGATAATTTATAACTAGGTTTTAGTCAAACAAATTCTGTAAGTCCAAAAATCCCACTGATTTTCCTAAGAAGGCTGATTCCTAATGGTTTTAGGGTCCTCTTGATTTACCATTTAATCAATCATGCTTAAAGAACCACTAACTAGGCAATCAAAATTTAGAAAGTGAATGTCAGGAAAAAAGTCAAAGATCTGAAATTTTGACAATGCTAAATGTATTGCAATGGTTCTAAGTCACAATGTGTCCTCAAAGTAAAGCTACAAAGAAAGTAACTCAGAAACAATAAAAAATCGTATTTTGACCATCTTATTTATTTTTAACAATTTTCAAACTAATAGGAGACACAAAAGAGATGAAACAAAGAGATTCTTAGTCTGCTTGTGTACTTGAATGAAAGACAAATCATTCAACATTAATTACTACCTACAACTTGCACTACAGTGAAAGGGAGGATTTTGTCAAAGGTGCAATATGATCTGAAACAAATCCTAAAATAAATAAAATAATAGAGCTCCCTTTTTGCTCTTGCTGCTTTTGCTGTTTTCCACCACCATGAACTGTTGCCCTCTGCCACACCACCCTGTCTTGGAGCCAGTCAAGTATGTACTGAAACCTCCACAAACTGTGAGCTAAATAAACCATTTCTTCCTTCAAATAAAATAAAATAAAATAAAATAAAATAAAATAAAATAGATATTTGTGATCCAGAAAACATGTTGGATGGTTTTCATGAAGCTTGAGTGTAACTTTTAAACACACAATTGAAATCTTCATTGTGGGCTTCCAAATTGTCCATGTATGCTTCCTCAAATGTTATCTTCATGTTCACCCCACATGAATGTTTTTCTTCTCTTTCTTGTATAAATATCCCTAGTCCTGTGAATATTCATAATTTTTCAAGTTATTAAGTTCTCTGTCCCTCTCCTCTAAGAATCTTAAAATATCTGATTCATATATGGTGGACATACCTGTAATCCCTGAATTCTGTGGGAGGATGAAGCAGGAGAATTGCAAGTTGAAGCCTAGGATAGATAATTTATCAAGATCTTATCTCAAAAAATACTAAAGTATAAGCAGGATGGTTGAGGACGTAGTTCAATGCGATGGCCTGGGATTTGATCATCAAAAAATCATTTTGATGATTTATGGCAACTTAGAGCATATCACATATCTATTATTAATTTATAGATCTAAAAACTGAAAAATAATAACTCCAAAATGCGCCAGCCTACGCATTTATTCATACCACCTATAATCATGACTTCCAAAAGATGTTATGCTTGATTCTCAACATTCAGGAATCATTTTCTTTTCACATTTTCAGTTTATTTGGTAAGAAATAAGCACACATAAAATATTAGGACAAAAGCAATGTAGTTGTAATTCTGAATATATCTGCTTGAATAACAGCATTACAAATAATTTATATTTGAATTATAAATCAGATTTATTAGTGAAATGTACCTAAAATAATATTTTAAACATTCATAATACATAAGGCTAAACAAATTTAAAATGAATAAATTATTAGTAAATTATTGTACAGAAAAAAATAACAATAATTAAATACTAAGACCAACCCTAAGACAAAAATTATTCTGCCTTGGTAGCCAAACTTTCCTAAACTTGTGAGGATCATTAGTACTGTGACTAATTTCCCAACTGACTGTGCTCCTTTTGAGCATTGGAAATAATCAAGATTGCTACTTATAGAGAATTGCTTGGCTGTATTTACAAATTCATGATGACGTCAAATGCCAATTTAAAGTAAAAATGAATTCCGAAGGTTGCATTTCTCATTGTATGATGATTTCCAGATTCACTTATTTTCCTACAGATGCTATGATTTTATTTTTACTATGGACAAATAGCACTCCGTTCTAATATATATATATATATATATATATATATATATATATATATAATTTCTCTCCATTCATCTGCTGACGGGCGTGTGATTCAGTAACTTTGCTACTGTGAATAGTATGTTAATAGAATGAAAAAACAACATGACAAAAGAGGGCTTATTAGGGACAAGGAAAGGACAAAAACGAGGGGGAAAAGTGCCAGCAGAGGGCAATAGGGAGAGTTGACATGATCAATATTCATTATATTCATGTTTGGAAATGCCAAAATGTAACCCAACATCTTGTACAATAACTCTTATTTTGTACAATTAATATGTGATAATGATTATATTAAAGAAAAGATATTATGCTGTGGTCCTGGAGACTAACCAGGAATATCACCTCTGTAAAAATGTTTAGACCTTAGCCATCAGCATGTGCAGAACAGTGTGAAAGTTCGGTTTCAAACAAGTAAAGGTGTAATGTGAGAACAGCTGGAGGAGGAAACTGTCAGTCTGGCTCTCTGCCCTGGTCAAGGATCCTGATGTTTAGCATGTTATTGGAATTGTTTGGAATTCTCCCAGGATAATGACTTGCTGCTATGATTTATCTGTTTTTTTATTTAAAATGATAAACAATAGCAATAAATTTTTATTTGCAAAAATATTCAATGTAATTATTCAATGAGATTTTCCTTTTCGAACACTATTTAATGTGCACTAACAAGTAGAAACTCTGCAATTAAGAAACATTAGTTGAACCACTATTGGTAATAAATAAGCAAGTATATTTTACTCAAGTTGCTACTCTATGATCCATAATGTTTACTTCCTCTCAAAATATTCAAAGTTGATTAGTATCATGATTAGTATCATGATTTATTTTTTCAGATCATACCTGTTTTCTTCATCATTTCCTTCCTTGCATATGGGCTTTTTTCATTAAATTTCTGTAATCATGTATTTTGTCACCATTTGCTTTGTAGAATGATTAAAATGTCAAATGAATACTATGAAGTAGTGAAGGTCATGAAGACATACATAACTGTGTTGCTAATTTTTGATCAGTGCTACATATGGACTGTTGTGGTTTGTGTCTGGATGTCCCCCCAGAGCCTCATGCAGTCATGGGGGCAGGCTTCTAGAATTTGGGATTGATTCATGGGGCAATGCTGGGATTATGGATGTGAGTGTTAGACCTAGCATGGGTGTGGCCTACATATAATATAGGGGACAGAAAGAGTCTTCTCTCCTCGCTAGCTCCTCCCTTTTTGCTCTTGGTGCTTTTTGCTGTGTTCTACTGCCACGAGCTCTTGCCCTCTGCCGTGTGCCACTCTGCCTTGGAGCCAGTCAAATATGGACTGAGTTCTCCAGGAAATGTCAGCTAAATAAAATGTTTCCTCCTTTAACTTTGGGTGTCAGCTATTTTGTTTCTGCAATGAAAGAAAAGCAAGCAAGACACTGACCTTCTGAAATGTTTCACTTTCTATCTAAGCAAATGTGCTAAAGAGGAACCAAAAGGAAAATATTATCATTAGCAGAAAATACTGTTTTCCTAGCTTCTTTCTGACTAAGAATGTCTTTGATCCATTCATTTTTAAATCTTCCTAATATAAAACCCTTGAGAGCTTTACTATGAGTCCTAATAAAAATTAACAAATTCAGGTTACTAATTTAGTCCACCTTCAGGCAATAATAGGGATGGCATTCCCCAAGTCTGTATCATAACCACAAGAGAATTTAGTTGTCAACACAAAGAAGTCTGTGGCATGGTAAACATATTCAACTGAGAGAAAAATGACATGATTTCTGTTTCAGAAGAGCACTAGATTATTCTCAATGCTTCTTTTAAAATATATGATAAAACTTGAACTACAAATCAACAGATCATTTAAATACAATATCGTTTTATTAATGATTTCAATTCCATTTTTTACATTACTGTAGATTAAAGAAGATATGAAATATTTAGAAAATGTTTTCTAAGGAGCAGTTTTTAGATTCAGAGAATTTCCACCCTGTTATCAGTGGAGTCTTTCAGCAAGTATTAATTAAATAATCAAAAATAAAGTACCTATTATTCTCAAGGATTGATCATTACTGAAGACCCGATACTTACTACGTAAGTACTTTCTATAAGACTGAACTGTCCACTGAGAGAAAAACTTTGGGCACAATGTCATTATGTCCTGTGATATGAAATAATGTAGGACATGCAGAGACATGCCAAAAAGAACACTGACTAGGAAGAGACAAATTCAGTCAAGAGAATAATGAAATGCTCCAAAAAAGAATAAATTTAACTGGATCCTGAGAGTTTGTTGGTTACATTATTCGTTGGAAGAATCATTTTTCTCTATCTTCATAACATAATATAGGGACATACCTTGTGAAACCACTGTGGGCAGCCTCCAGTAGATTTTCTGCTTGGTTTCACACGAGGTCCATGTTCACGCCCTCATCTCTGAGGCTGTGGGAGGATAACGCGTTTCTAAACTCATTCTGTTGGTAGAAACAAGTTTGCCGTAGTTGAAGGACTGAGTCCTTGTTCTGTGCTGTCTGTGCACCAGAATTGCTCACAACTTCAAGGGATCAAGGTAATCATTGCACATGGACCTTTCAGCTTCGAGCCAACTGTGCTACACTGAATTTTCTTGTGATCTGAGGAGTTTTGGCATACCTTATTATGACTACTTTGCAAAGTGGCATCCGGTTGAAGTGAGTCCACTCAGATAATATCTCCTTAACTCAGTGTCAGCTGTTTAATTAATCTTAATGTATCTGCAAGATCCCTTTATAAATGTTATATAACAGTTTCAGGCATAACTCCTGCTACAAAAGTCACACAGCCCCTCTTAAAATATGAAAAATAAAAAGACAAAGCACTCACACATTATGAGGCTATTTTGGTTCTTAAGGTATGAATAACTTGAACGTCCTTTTGAAATTGCTAAGAAGAGTTGATTGGAATAGGCAGGAATATACACAAACACAATCCTGGAAAAAGAGACAACTCCTAAGCCTCTTCATACTTCCTGAAGGTTTAAGATTTATCTGCACGTGAATGTTAACAGTAATTGGGGATAATACTGAACTAAAAATTAGTATGAATATAAACAACTTTTAAAAGTGAATGATGTTAATACCATCAAAAAGCAGAAGCACTCAATTTCCCTTTCTAATATCTTTGGAAAAAATTTAAAAATTGAATTAGTATAGCTAACGTGGTTTTAAAAAAATAGTTGCATCCAGTTGCTTCATAGGAATTAAACTCTGACAAGGAAAACAGTATTCCAGAACAATGAAAACATGTATGTGTGATACAGTATTGTCAAATTTTGTAAAATAACTGATAAACATTAAAAAATTAATCATAGATGAATTATTAGCAAGAGAAAGCAAAGAAGTTAATTAATCATAAGAAAATGGAAGTAGTAATAGAAGATAGAACAAAATAGTTGAAATACAATTGTTTGAAAGAGGAAAATCTTAGGCATTTCACTTTAGGTTCCTGCACTCAAAATCAATATGCACATAAAATTCATTGAGAGAAACATGTATTAGTTTTACATATATTCCAACCACTGAGAAAAAGTATAAATTACTTTTCATGTTGTCCTTAAAGTCTTTAGCCTAAGACTTTGGTAAATGCTGAATGTGTAATTGATTCATGCATGTGCAAATCCTGCTCTTGATATTCTTGAGAGAAATTAAAGATACATGTATTGAATAAGAATATAATTGTATAAAAGATTGGTTGAATAACTTATATGAAAGATGTCAACCGCTTATTGAAAGAGATCCTAAGCTGACAAGAACATTCTCACTTAGTACTACAAAGGGTAGCAGTCAATCTTATCTTTTTTATTATCATCAGCATTCATGTCATCCAGATTAAATGATTATGTTAGATTCCTTGTCACAACCCAGCTTGAATGGATAAATGCTTTTGATGACAGACTCCTAACTACATAAGCTAATTAAATTACTATTATGGACAAATTAGAATTACGTTCTCAGTCAACTGTCATTTAGAAATAATTATCTTCACAATAAGGGATATATATAAATTCAATCATTGTTTAAAACTATAAAGACATTTCTTAAGCTTCTATATCATTCACTACTTTACCTCTTTCAAATTTTTAAATGACACTCAAAGACATGACCCGAACATTTTCTTCTCCACTGCAGTTTCATTCTCCATCTGTCTTTATTGGGTTTTTCCCCAAACACCACTTTGAAATAAATAATGAAATGCACTATTAATACTTTTTATCACTCATCTCCACTTATCCCAATAGTCAGAATATGTTTGTTTTTGTTACAGATAGAATTTGCCAACTAAATCTTAGTTGAATGGCAAAAAAGTGTGTTGATGAGAAATTACAATATTTAGTGCTTGAAAGACAGGTACTAACAAATGTAATGTAAGC
>RJWM01035755.1:0-18678 GCA_004363535.1 Dasyprocta punctata
AGAAATACAGCACAAGAACAAAATATTAAAAGTGGTCAGAGAAAAGAAACAGATCACCTATGAAGAAAAGCCTATCAGAATCACAGCAGACTTCTCAAGACAAACCTTCAAGTCAAGAAGGGGTTGGAGTTAAGTATTTCAAATCCTGAAATAAAACAACTTTCAGCCCAGATTGATGTATCCTGAAAAACTATCTTTAAAAATTGATGGAGAAATAAGATACTTCCATGACAAGGAACAACTGAAGAAATTTATGGCCACCAAACCAACACTACAAAGAGTACTGAAAGACACTATAGAAAGAAACAAAGATAACTCCAATCCTTAGAACAACAACAAAAGGAAACCACTAAGCAGGGCAAACAATTAAGCAGAAAATGTAGAAAGCTAACAACAGAAAGATATCATGACAGGGATGAGTCAGTACATATCAGTTCTATCAATCAATGTAAATGGTCTCAACTCACCAATAAAAAGGAACATTGGCAGAGTGGGTTAAGAAACAAAATCCAACAATATGCTGTGTACAAGAAACACATTTCACTCAAAAGGAAACTCACAGACTAAAAATCAAAGGATGGAAGACAATACTGCATGCAACAGGAACCCAGAAAAAAGCAGGCATAGCTATTATGTTTGCAGACACTGTGAACTTCAAACTGACAATGATCCAAAGATATAAAGAAGGTCACTACATACTTGTTAGGGGAAAACTTCAAGAGGAAGAGATTACAATCATAAATATATATGCACTAAATATGGGAGCACCCAACTATGTAAGACAATTCTTAATAGACATGAAAAACTAATTAAACAATAATACAGTTATAATGGGGGACCTTAACACCCCACTATCACAAAGAGACAGATCAACCAAGCAAAAAATCAGCAAAGAAATAACAGAACTAAATCAAACTTGTGAACAAATGGACCTAGTAGATATGTACTGAGTGTTCCACCCATCACCATGAGAATACACATTCTTCTCAGCTGCACATGGGTCATTCTCTAAAATAGATCATATACTAGTCCACAGAACATGCTTAAGTAAATGCAAAGGAACTGTAATAATTCCATACATATTATCTGATCATAGTGCAATAAAATTGGAAGTGAATGACAGAAAGATCCACAAGAACCCCATAAAAACATGGAAATTAAATAATACTCTCCTAAATAATCAATGGGTCACAGAAGAAATTAAGAAATTAAACAATATCTACAATTGAATGAAAATGCAAATACAAATTGCCAGAACCGGTGGGACACAATGAAAGCAGTCCTCAGAGGGAAATTTATAGCACTAAACTCTCACATCAGAAAAATGGAAAGAACACACATACACAACCTAATGCTGCACCTCAAACTTCTAGAAAAAGAAGAGTAAGTCAAGTCCAAAGCCCAAAGAAGAGAGGAAATTATCAAGATCAGACCAGAAATTAATGCAATTAAAACTAAGAAAACAATACAAAGCATTAATGAATTGAAGAGTTGGTTGTTTGAAAGAGTAAGTAAAATTGATAAACTCCTAGCCAACCTTATCAAACAGAGGAAAGAAAAAACTCATATTCATGCAATAAGAAATGAAAAGGGTGAAATCACTACAGACCCTGTGGAAATACAGAAGATCAACACCTACTTCGAAAACCTTTACTCACATAGATTCGATAACATAGAAGAAATGGACAGGTTCCTAGAAGCCTATGAATTATCAAAGCTGAATCAAGAAGATGTAAAACTGCTGAATAACCCAATCTCAGCTAATGAAATTGAAAACGTAATTAGAACCTTACCAATAAAGAAAAGCCCAGTTCCTGATGGATTCACTGCTGACTTCTACAAGAAATTTAGGGAAGACTTATGCCAACACTCCTCAAACTCTTCAATGAAATCGAAAGGGAAGTAAGTCTCCCTAACTCATTCCTGGAAACAAGTATTACCCTAATACCAAAACCAGAGAAAGACTCAACCAAAAAAGAAAATTACAGGCCAATCTCCCTAATGAACATAGATGCAAAAATCCTCAATAAAATACTGGCAAATAGAATACAGCAAGTTATCAGAAAGATTATGCACCATGATCAAGTGGGATTCATCCCAGGAATGCAGGGATGGTTCAACATACACAAATCACTAAGTACAATACACCATATCAACAGGGCCAAGGACAAGAACCACATGATCATCTATAGATGCAGAAAAAGCTTTTGACATAATCCAGCACTCATTCATGATAAAAACCCTACAGAAAATCAAAATAGGTGGTCTCTACCTCAACCTGATAAAAGCCATATACCATAAACCAACAGTGAGCATCTTTCTGAATGGAGAAAAAATGAAAACTTTCAACCTAAAATCAGGAACAAGTCAAGGATGTTCATTATCACCACTGCTATTCCATATAGTTCTGGAAATACTAGCCAGAGCAATTGGGTAAGAGAAAGAAATAAAGGGAATAAGAATAGGAAAGGAAGAAGTAAAATTATCATTATTTGCAGATGATATGATACTCTACATAGAAGACCCCCAAAAATCCATTGAAAGACTTCAAGATGTAATAACCAATTTCAGTAATGTTGCTGGATACAAGGTCAACACTCAAAAATCAATAGCATTCTTATACACAAACAACAAACTCACTGAGAGAGCAATAAGGGAAACCACACCCTTCAGTATAACATCTAAAAAAATGAAATACTTAGGAATCAATCTAACAAAGGAAGTAAAAGTTCTATACAGTGAAAATTACATTACTCTGAAAAAGGAAATCGAAGAGGATTTCAGAAAATGGAAAGATATTCCCTGTATATAAAGCAACTAAATGCTTGTATTGTTAGTTTTTTTTTCAGGCCTCAGATCTGCAGTTTCAGCATTTCTTGGGTAGATGACATTGTGTAGTGTGGCAAATATGTGGGATTGTCCTCTGTCTTGTCTTCGAGCCCCAATATTGTTGTCATTGTTTTGCTTAATTTTAGTTTTTGTTTCCTTTTTTTCTTTCTTTTCTTTTCTTTATTTCACATCCTGTTTTTATTGGTTTTATTGTGTTTTGTTTTTGGTTTGTTTTTGCTGTGCCTGATGGAATGGTCAACTATTCTGAAAGTAACAAGATACAATGTAGTACTCCCTTTGAAGTTCTATGCCAGTTCTACTGCTTTGTTTTGATTGTTCTGTTATCTTTTGTTGGATTTTACTATCTTTGAAATTAAAAAAAAAGATATTCCCTGTTCATGGATAGGAAGAACAAGCATCATGAAAATAGCTATTCTCCCAAAATTGTTACACAGATTTAATGCAATCCCAACCAATATACCACTTGCATACCTCCCATAGCTACAGAAATCATCCCTAAAATTCATCTGGAACCAAAAGAGACCTAGAATAGCTAAGGCAGTTCTGGGCAACAAAGGTAAGGCAGGAGGTATCACAAACCCCAGCTTGAAACTATATTACAAAGCTACTGTGATAAAATCAGCATGGTATTAGAATAAAAACAGACCCGAAGTTCAATGGAATAGATTAGAAGATACAACCACAACTACAAACACACTTAGCCACCTCATCTTTGACAAAGGGGTCAAACATGTGCATTGGAAGAAAGATAGCCTCTTTAACAAATGGTGCTGGAAAAACTGGCTTTCTATATGCTGTATATTAAAACTAGACCCGTGTCTATCACCATGCACTAAAATAAAGTCAAAATGGATCAAAGATCTGAATATTAAAACAGAGACACTAAATTTGCTGGAAGACAAAGTAGGTAAAAATCTTGATGACATAGGAATAGACATAGAGTTTATGAACAAAAATCAAACTGTACAGAAAACACTTCCCAGAATCAACAACTGGGATCTCATCTTACTAAAAATTTTTTGCATGTGGAGGGAAATCTCCAACAGAGTGAAAGAAAACCCAGGAATTGGGAGAATATCTTAGCCAATTGTCCATCAGACAAAGGACTTCTATCTAAAGCATATAAAGAATTAAAAGAAATCAGACCCCTAAAATTCAAGGACCCAATCCAAAAATAGGCATCTGAGATGAATACATACTTCTCAGAGGAAGAAATACAAATGGCAAATAAATATATGAAAAAATGTTCAACATCAATGGTCATTTGGGAAATGCAAATTAAAACAACACTGAGATTTCATCTCACTCCAGAAAGAATGGCCAAGATTAAAAAATCAACAAATAACAAATGCTACCAGGGCTGTGGGGGAAAAAGGAACTCTTCTCTACTGTTGGTGGCAGTGTAGACTGATGCAACCACTGTGGAAATCAGTGTGGAGATTCCTCAAGAAGCTAGGATTAGAGATTCCATTTGACACAGCTATCCTTCTTCTGGGCATTTTCCCAGAAGAATTGAAAACATTATACCACAGTGATATTTGTGCACCCATGTTTATAGCATCCCAATTTGTAATAGCCAAATGTTGGAAGCAACTCAAGTGCCCATCAATCAAGGAATGAATAAAAAAGATGTGGTATTTTTATACAATGGAGTACTACTCAGATATCAGGAAAGATTGCATCGAGACTTTTGTAAGGAAATGGACACGACTTGAGACCATACTCATAAGTGAGATAAATCAAACCCACATGTGTAAATATCGTATTGTCTCCCAAGTGTAAGAGACTGAAACAGTATATATGATCCACAATCTACAATAACTACTGTGTGAGGGTAAGAATCTGCTCAAAGAGCAAAAGTAATTGGGAAAGGGAAAAGGAGGAAAGAAGGAAGGGAAAAGGAAAAATACATAAATCTGTATATATGTATATGTGTATGTTAGATAGCTAAAATGAGTATACTGCTGAATGTATTAGCTATTGAGAAAGAACAGTTAATACTCATATGATTAGATCAATTTTATATGTCTATAATGTAAGCAACAGTGTTGAAGGTAATGATACACAATATTGCAACCATTGTCAAGTTCCTATCATTTTGTTTTCTAAACCTATAATGTTACTGTTGTGGATTTGCTGTTGTCATTTGTTTGTCTCTTTTGCTTTTTATCTTTCTTTTTTCTGTCTTTTTTCTCTTAAAAAAAACAATATTAAAAAAATTTCAATACTTATAGGTAAATAACCATTACAGGCCCAATTTGTACAATGAAGACTCTAAAATATTGTTCAGTGAAGTTAAGGAAGATCTAACTAAGTTGAGAGATAAACCATGATCGAAAATTGGCAAATCAATATTGTTAAAATGGAACTTTTCCCTAAATTGACCCATTGATGAAATGGAATCCTAATGAAAATCTTAGCATGTATTTTTGTTAAAAAAATTATGCCAAATAATTCTAATATTTTATAGACTATGAAAGGATTTAGGTCAAAATAAATTTAAAATGGAGAAATTTAGAGTCTCACGATATTAAGAATTCTTAGGAAGTTATAGTATATAAGACTGTGATATCAATAATGGCCTGTCTATCTATCTATCTATCTATCTATCTATCTATCTATCTATCTATCTATTTATCTGTCTGTCTGTCTATCTATCTATCTATCTATCTATCTATCTATCATCTCTCTATCTATTTATCTATCTATCTTCATCTACCTGTCTCATACATGGTCTGTTGATTTTCATCCAAAGTGCTCTGGTAAGACAATGAGAATAGGATAGTTTTTTCAACCCTGGTATTGAAACAGTTGGTATTCATTTGGGAAAAATGAACCTCAGGACTTTATTTCTTATGAAAATATTATTTTGAAATGAATCATAGATCTAAAAGTAAAGGCTAAAAGTATAATACTTCTATGAGGGAAATTGGAGAAAATCTTTGCAAATTAGGAATAAGCGAAATTTTTATGAATAGAATAAAACTTGAAACATAAAAATTGTTTAATTTTTATAAACATTATAAACTTTTGCTCTTTGTCACCTTAAAGAAAGTGAAAAAGGCAAGTCACAGATTGGAAGAAAATGTTTGTTTCACATGTTTCTAAGAAAAGACATTTATCTGAAATATATAAAGAAATCTTATAGTGCTACAATAAAAAAACATGGAGCCCAATAAAGATTTTAACAGGCGCTTCACAGAGGAAGATTCACAAATAGATCCCAAGGCAAAGCACATGATTCGAGAAAAGAACCATTTCAGTAGTGATGAGATGAGGGCATGATGCTGAATTCATCAGGAAAACATGACAATGCTAAAGAAGTATTCACTTAATAGTGGAGATTTTAAATTTGAGAAGTAAAAACTGACAGAATAATTCACATAATAGATGAAATTTTAAAATATTGTCAGGAGAAATTCTTCAATTTACACCATTTTATAATGTGTGCTTCCTGGAGCAGACTCTTTGGCCTTGGGTAAAATGAAAGCAGATCTCTGGTCTGGGGCTGGGTCTGACAATTCGAGATCTTTGAAAAACTTCAGTCCTTCAGTAAACATGCACTGAACTTCATGCAAGTACCAGAGGTCCCCTGGAGACAGCAATGCAGAGGCATCTGCTCCTAATGGAGCACAGAGGTGAGTACATCTCTGAGCCTCAGCTTTCCAGTTTATGAAGTGTGGGTAACAAAAACATGGAAACATCATAAGCAGCCAGCAACCCTCAGGTGCATAAATATACTGTGGTTAATCATAACATTTTATACAGCATTGAAGATAGATGAACTGGGACACCAGTTATTAACAGGGGCAAGGAAATGAAAAGAGCAAATCGGAGAAGGATACATTAGTATAATTATTCATATAAAATTTTCAAAGCAATAATAGATTATGGATACACCTCTTTGTTGTAAAGCATAGAAATGATATACCACATTTATTAGTCATCTCAGGGAAGGAAGGAAATAGAAAGAATACCCAGGAATTTTCAGTTAAACCTGAAATATTTTGTCTTTTGAGCAAGCTAGGAAGGAAGTCAATGTTTGTTATATTATTATTTATACTTTGTGTATGCTTAAATTTCATCAAAACATAGGGATATAATACTATGTTAAACATCTAGAGCTTATTAACTATTAATTTTTAATCAGTCAAAACAACAGATATACCTAAGCTTATCTACTCCTATCAGAAACAATGCCACTTGATTTCTCAGGATTGAAGCAGGATAGGTAGAGGTTCGACTTTCAGATTATTGTTAAAATTATTATGACCAATATTTATTGAGGACTTACTAATATTCTGGGCATACAGTGCATAGTCACGAAGGATTCTATGTGGGTTGTAACCATTTTAAATGAGAATACGAAATAAAATTCAATTGATCATCCAATTATTTTTCACAATGAAGGATGACCTTTGGTTCTTTTCCTCCTACCTTTTAATTCTTCCATATTTATTTTCCCATCCCTTCAACCTTCCAATATGCTAATAGTACAATTTTGATAAGATCAATATTTGGGATACATGAAGATGTCTGTTAGGAGATTCGCAGCTGAGTTATATAATAAACTATAGCTAAATGTCTTCTTTGCACAATTTTTTGACTTCTCTGCATGTAATAGTTGTCCTTCCCCCCATTTTTTTCTTGTCCCAAATGTCTTACCTTCTCATCACTGAGACACAATACAGAGTTTTATTTTGGCTTACAGTTACAGTTCACAGTTGACTGGCTCCAAGACAGAGGTGGCATGATGGAAGGGCCTTGGTGGAAAAAAAAGTTGCTCATTTCTTCGTGGCTTAGAAGGAGAAAATAAAAGGGGCCAGGAAAGAGATAAACCCTTCCAGGCCACCCCCGGTAGTATCTTGCCTCCTCTGACCAGATCTAACTGCCCAGGAGCAAGTGAACTATGTCACACCCATGATTCAATCACCTTCCAGAAGTCTTGCCTATGAGTCCATAAGGCATTTGGGGGGCACTCATGATCAAACTATAACATTCCATTCCCGGTCCCCAAAAGATTCACTCATATTTCTTTATGCAAAATGCATTTTTTCCATCTTTAAGAATTATCAAAGTCTTACCAGTTCCAGCATTGCTGAAAAGTCTAGTCCAAAGTCTCCTCTGAGGCTCATACTCTTAGCTGTGAGCCCCTGTAAAAATTTAAAAGAAAGTTAAACTCTGCCAACATACAATGCAGAGGTAAACATTCCCATTCCAAAAGGGAGGAACAGGAGGAGGGAAAGAAACTGGACCAAAGCAAAACCAAAACACAGTGGGATAAACATTAAGTCATACAGCTCCAAGCCCCATACTCTGGGCAAGATGTTGCAATGAGATCTGAGCTCCGAAACGTTAGGGTAGCCCCACCCACAGCACTGCTTGTTGTAGTACTTGTGGTTCTTCTTTTGGAGCAGCTTTGTTCACTGCCTGTGGCTTTTCTCAGATATTCCATGTTTCTGGGTTTTTCATTGTCCTGAGGTTTACATTTTGAGATTTCCTGTCAGACCTTTATGAATTGCCCTTTCAGGAACACACAGGTTGGCCTCCCAGGCTTTCCTCTGAAATCTGATTGGAAGCCTCCTTGACCTAGCAACTTTTGCATGCTCCATGTCCATAAAACCAACCACCACTGCTGCCACCAAGGTCTGCCACCAGCTCTAGTAGTGGCCAGGTCCTCTTCAATCATTGCTGTAGCAACCTCAACACCTGGATGGCTTAGTGCTGTAAAATAAACCCCAAGGAATCAATACCCTTGACTGCCTATTCTGGAACAGGGAACTCCGAGACGGTCTTCCCAAAGCAAAGTCTTTCACTTTTACACCTTGGAACCTGTGAAAGCTAAGGTTTTGCTGATTCTTCACATGCCTTCGAGGCATCCTTTATATTGTCATGATGTAAAAAGTACAGTAAGTACCCAACTTATGAATGAATTCTCTTCCAAGAGAATGTTCATAAGTCAGATTCATTTGTAAGTCTGATAACAGGAATTTTATACATCTTTGACACAAATATACAATGTATATTGCTTTGTATTTCCTAGTAGTTCCCTCCACATCACTACTGCTTTTCCTCTTGCTTCTGGACATTCTGAGCTCTGATTGAGCACTGTACTGCACTGAACACACTATTGCATTGTACAGAGAGCACACAACAGCACAACAGTGACAATGTCTGGCAGGCACATGAGCTACTTCCACAATTGTTTCACATCATGAATGTTTGTAATGCAAGATCCGTTTGTACCTGTGGAAGTTCTCAACTCAAACGTTAATAAGTCAGGGACTTACTGTACTTGGCTTCTATTTAATGCTAATCTTTTCAGCAAAGACAATGTGTTTGGCCAAAATTTTATGGGCTCCAACTTTACAAATGCTTCCTTTCTAGTGAAACCCAAAACTTTTAAAATCACTGAGCTGTACTGCTTGCTGTTGATTCTTAATATATAGTTGACTAATAGCCCCAACAGTAACTATACTACTGTTTCAACATTGGGATGCCTTGGAATCTCCTCTGCCAGTTTAATTAGTCTGGCCTTAATCTCAGTCTCCTGCAACATCTCAGGATATGAGAAAAATGTAGACAAATTTTCTGCCAGAGCATTGGCAAACATGCCCTGGAGTCCTTGTTCCCAGCTGAAACCTCTTGATCCTGACCACTAACATTCAACCAGTGTCACACATCAAACTTCTAGGGTTCTCTTTGCTGGGTTCTGCAAACCTTTCCAAACTCCTCTTTCAACCACCTTCAAAGGATTCTAAATGATATGGTCAGTAACAGCAATAACCCCTCTTCTCTTGTACCAAAATGTGTCTTAGTCACTTTCTTATTACTGGGACAAAATATACCCACACCCACAACTCAAAGGAGAAATTTATTTTGGCTAACAGTTCAGAAGTTTTAGTCCATGTTCAGCAAACTTAAACTCAGAAATAGCATGGTGGAAAGGCCTGGGTACAGAAAACCTTCTCACATCATTGTGATCAGGAAGCAGAGAATGAAGGCAGGAGAAGAGAGATATTCCCTTCCAATCCACACCAGTGGCCCTCCTTTTCTGACCAGACTCTACCTCCTTATTATATTGCCCCCATAATTCAATCACTTCCAAAATCTTCATCTCTGAGAACATGAGGCTATATCTAGATGTCTCATCTATATATAAACCATAATACCAAATAACTAATGACCAGTAGTTTAAATTTTCTCCTAGTGTACTCAGATACTCAGGTAGTCTTTCAATATCTTCCTCCTCTTAGCAGTTCTCTCCCTTCCTCCTCCGTTCTCCATCCCTCCCTCCCTCCCCACACTTACAGACATCCAAAGAAAAACTGGTCACCATGAGGAAAAATCTTTCTGGTGGAAACTTCGAATATTTGGGAGTCCGACATCACAATAGCAGTCACATCTTTTTGAAGGATTCTCTCCTGGAATCACACCTGCTTCTATTTGAATGTTTTCCTTCACTCCCAAGTGGACAGCTCTCTTCAGAGGATCTCCTCTCACTGTAATCCTGACGATTCTTGCCTGTACTGATTCTCCCACTCCCCCAGATCTCTTGTGTGCCTCTTGCTTTGTTTTCTTTCTGACTTTAATGGATCACATCTCCTGGTAGCTTCCTGAGAAAAGGTGTGTAAGTTAAATTGTTTGAGAACTTGGATGTCCAAAAGTAGGTCTATTCTACACTGACCCTTGATTGATTGTGTGGTTGAGTGCAGAAATTTAGGAATGAGTTGTTCAATTTGAAAATTTTGAAATCACTACCTGATTGCTTTCTAACTTTCAATTTTGCTATTGAGAAATCCAAAACCATTTTGCTTCCTAATTCTTTTAATCAGTTTGAGGTTTTTTCTTTTTTTCTGAAAAATGTAGGATTTTATTTTTGTAACCAAATACTGGTATGCAACAGCAAGTATTGTGTCCTTAGAAGTGCTCCTATAAATTCCCCAACTTTCCTGTAGTTACGTTGGGACCAAGTTCCAGCCAATGAGTAGGAAGTAGAGGTGACACACATCGCTTCCAGGCAAAGGAAGTTAAAATCAGTAGTTTCCTTCAGCTTTATTTTTCCTTGCCACAGTCAACTTCAGGTATGTATCCAAGCAGGCATGTTTACAAGGTGCAGTGGAACCACCTGAAATAAATAGGCTTTGCATAAAATTTGTGAAGGTTGTCTGTTACAGCAGCCAATATTAACAAACCTGATAAGCATACCAATAATCAAGAATTTCACATGTTTTTCCTTGAAGATACCTTGTGGACCTATTTTTAATCATCATTTTGGGTACTCAATACACCCTGAAGATACAGCCTTCAGTTCTGAGAAATTTTATCTCATTGATACTTTCCAATTTTTGGTTTTCTCTGTTTGTTTGTTTGTTTGTTTCTCAAACTCCTATTATTTAGTTACTAGACCTACTGGAGAGGTTCCTTAATTTCATATCTTTTCACTCTTATTTTTATTGCTGACTTTTTTTTATAGATTCTAAAAAATTTCTCCAATTTTATCTTCCAAATTTTCTACCAACTTTGTAAATTCTGTTGTCATGTTTTTAACTTTTAAGAGCTCCTTTTTAGCATCAAAGTCTAGAGTTTCTTTTCCAAATCTGTATATTATTTCTATGCATAAATGATTGACTTTTCTACAAAATGTTTATTCATAATCTATTAGTGCTTTGTACATTTTATATGAGTAATTATACTAATGTTTCCTTCTCCAATTTGCTCTTTTCACTTCTTTGTCCCTGTTAATAACTGGTGTCCCAGTTCATCTATCTTCAGTGCTGTATAAAATGTTATGATTAACCACAGTGTGTTTATACACTCGAGGGTTGCTGGCTGCTTATGATGTTTCCATGTTTTTGTTACCCACACTTCATAAACTGGAAAGCTGAGGCTCAGAGATGTACTCACCTCTGTGCTCCATTAAGAGCAGATGGCTCTGCATTGCTGTCTCCAGGGGACCTCTGGTACTTGCATGAAGCTCAGTGCGTGTTTACTGAAGGACTGAAGTTTTTCAAAGATCTCGAATTGTTAGACCCAGTCCCAGATCAGAGATCTGCTTTCATTTTACCTAATTATGACACATGCTCTGAGGCTAACGAGGCCGTTCCAGGAAAGCACCTACTGTAAAACAGTGTCAAGTGAGGAATTCCGCTTCTTTCCTGTGTGTGATTGAGTTTGGGCTTCTGTCATTCATGCGATTGCCCCTCCATGAGTCTGTGTTTTGACAGAATATTGGTGAAGCAAAGGGAATGGAGAATTTGGGTTATCAGGATGAAACCCAGATGACTCTTGGCTTTGATTTGGATCTGGATTCATGCCTATTCCTCATTACCTTGCTTGCCGCACCACAGGATGCCCACTTTTCGACCTGGTTGACCTAACTATAGAGTCTGTAGGAGAAGCTTTTCATGTAGGGAGGTTATAGTGCTGGAAGCAACTTCACAGCAGGGACTGATACCATGTTTCTGGGCAGAGCCAATGCTGGGGTCTGTAAAGTTAATCCATTCACCCAGAATTAAGTGCCTGCTTGAGATGGCCGATTCACAGTATTGTTTATAGTTGCTCCAGCCCTCCTGGGTCCCTGTCTTTCCTGGGCAGCCCTGTCTCCACCTCCCCTGTGGGGGACCCTGGCAGCTCACCATAGGACTGTACCCTCTTCACGTAACATCAGCCTTGGATGGTGTCCTTTGTGGAAACCTTTCAAGTGCAAATGACAGAAACACAGCAATAACATTCCCCAAGGGTGCCGTTTGTTGTGGTGGTTTGTCTACAGATTTTCCCACCAGGATCCTGGAGCTGGTCCAGTTTGGAATTGCTCCTGTCATGAGAAGGGAACAGGCTACCATGGAATGAAATAATAACCCTTCCCCCTTCTCTTTGGGAAGTTTTACCCTTACTGTTAGTGGTCAGGAGTCCCATATCTCCTTTCTGAACTAGGAATATGTGGGAATGAGAGGTCTTCTGGGTACTTAAAAGGAGCAACAAGTAACCCACAAAACCACTATCAGCTTGAGCAACCCTTGCTATTAATCTCCCTGGAGCATAGCCAGGAAAACAACTGAAGCCAGCCCCCAAAATAGGCTTTTACAGAACTTTCTGAAAGAAACACAAAAGAGAGAATGAATTTTAAAAATCAATGATATTTGTAGAATGCACTTCAACTATTGCTCACATGGCTCAAATTTAATTATTTGTGACAATTATATACTCAGCTGACAAGTAGAATGACCATGAAGAAACTCATCACTGTTTTTCTCCAAAGCAACTGATTTCAAATTCAAAATGAGGGCTCTGTGGTGTTGATTTTGCCTTTACCAAGGAAGTTGTTAGCGTGAGAAGATGGGCTTGTGAGATCTGGAGAGATCCCCCTCTGAGGGTGGTTTCCATATTAGTCCTTCATTTTCTAGAAGACCTTTCAGGTCAAAAAACATAAATTGCTATTTATTAGAGGAGGCATATTTTGTGCTATATAACTTAGCAGGCATTTTTGTAAATGTTGGATTCTTTTGTTATCAGTTTTTGGAATGCTGGAATCTTCTTCTATCCTGAGCAAAGAATTGGTTAAGGAAAGCATAAATTGTAGCAAAGTTTTACATTTATTAAAGACAGGAAAAGAAATAGACTCTGCAGAGTGAGTTTGGGCCAAGTAGAAGTAGAAAAACGAGTGCATTCTCCAGTGTGAGAGTGGGCCAGTGTGTAAGAGAGAGAACACAGTGGCAGTGAGCTGAATGGCGACTGTCCTTTTGTATCTTCCACTCCTCAGGCTGACTGCAAGTCTAGGCTGTCCTATGGAAAACCTGCTTAAGTTCTTGTGAGAAGAGTTGAAGATAGCACTTTCCCTTTGGTTCTACGTGAAGAACTTTGGAAACTGTTGTACATGTGTCCTGAAACAACTTCTTCTTCTTCTTTTTTTTTTTTTTTAGACAAGGTCTCACTATGTCCTTCAGGCTGATTTTGAACTCGCTTATGTAGCCCAGGGCTGGCCTCAAACTTACAACGATCCTCCTGCCTCAGCTTCCCGTGTGCTGGGATTATAGGTACACGCCACTACGCCTGACAGGAACTTTGTAATTAACAGATCATGTTCACTTCCCCAGCCAGTTTGCCATGCCCTAATCTCTTGTCTGACTTTGATTCTCAGACAGACCATCTGGGATTATTACAATTTACTCCATTTCAAAGATGAGAAAAGTGAAGTTTGGAGAGGGGGAAATGGTTTATTCATAAGTAGTTGTTGATTCTCGTTTTGCAAAGCCCAGTTCCTCTTCCTTACTGTCTTTACAGCTATTTACTCACTTTACATTTGACAATTTAATGACAGACGTTAAGAAAAGATTCTACAGAAGGTTAGGGATATAGGTCAGTGGTAAGGTGCTTACCTACTGTGTGTGAGACTTTGGGTTCTATCCCTAATATTGCCGGAAAAAAAAAATCCACAGAATCATATCCAAATCCTGTCGTTATAGTCTTGTGCCTTCCAGACTTGATCTCTAGCCTAATTTCCAACTATCTACTCAACGTTTCCATTGTCTATCTAGGGGACATCTCCAATTCGACAAGGCTCAAACAAATCTTTTGAAATTTACCTCTAAATGTTATTCCCATAGTCTTCTCCCTTTCAGAACCCACCAACTTCTGCCTATTAGCTTATCAAAACCTCATCCACTAGAAATCCTATTTAAAAATTTAACAAAATCAGTGCAACTTCTTTCTTCTCTACTATTACCACCCTAATTTTTCTGTCTCTTACTGAGCTTCCTGCAGTAGCCTGTTCATTGGTTTTACTAATTTTACTCTTGCATTCACCTGCCTTTTCCATTTTTAAGAGAAATCTAAAGTCCTACAGGCCTTCCTTACCTAACCTTCACCCCACCTCCATCTCTCACCTTGCTCCAGCTACTCTGGCATCCTCTTTGTTCCTTAAATATGCCAATCTCAGATCACTCCTGTGTCCTCAGGGCATATAATATACCTTCGTTGCTCCTGACTTTCACATGTCCTACTTCTAGCTTGTCATTTACATATCAACTTCAATGCCACTTCTCAGAGAGGTCATTCCCTACTGATCAATTAAACAAAATAAAACAAAGCAACAAAACAAAACAAAAAACAAATCGTACTCATTTTCTAAATCATCACCCTTTCCTAACTTATCTTTATAATGCTTATTTCTCCCGTTTGTATTATTTATTTGCTTCCCCTCCAGACTGTGGATCTGGATTGGTCTTTCTAACACCTAGAATAGTTGGTCCTAATATCTAGCACAATGCATGCACATAACAGGCACACCATCAGTATTTGTTGATTGAATGAGTGCTTTTGTGAATAGCAGCCACAAATGGTTTCTGGAGGATTTTTGTAGAGAAGTACATGGTTTTCCATTACCAGATAAAAAGATAACAATTCCAGAGAGTAACGCTGTATCCAAAGATGCAAATCCAGTTAGTGGTAGAGTTACAACTAGACCTCAGGTCTTTTTTCCCAAGACCACTATCATCCTTAGTTCACTCTGTTTTCATAATGCCCAGGGCCTGCTGTGTGAATAGTGAAACTTCTTCACCTCCCTCAAATGTGGGTGTTTCTTGGATTAATTCAAATAACTCACTTAAGTATTTAATTCCTCAAGCATCCATCCATCAGTCATATACTCAATGTTCAGTGTTTCTAAACACTTTGCTGTGATGATAGAAGAGGTCCTGAAATTTCTAAGGAAAGAGACACTAATTACCTATGGATAAATCAGAAGAAATACATGACCAAAAATGTGAGACTAAGAGTTGGCCCCTGGGAAGGTTGTGAAAGGTGTCCTCTGCTCCACAGTGTCTCCCTGGCTGTATTTGTCACCTAGAATCACACAGGTACAGCTATGTGTGTAGACCTATGGATCAATGTCACCAAACTTCATCCCCATGGGCCCCCAACTTG
This sequence comes from Dasyprocta punctata, assembly GCA_004363535.1. Classification (NCBI taxonomy): domain Eukaryota; kingdom Metazoa; phylum Chordata; class Mammalia; order Rodentia; family Dasyproctidae; genus Dasyprocta; species Dasyprocta punctata. The sequence goes on from RJWM01035755.1 coordinate 15,775, forward strand.
AAGTCTAGTTATAACCTGGAGTCTACTTAGAGTTTTCCAAGTGTGTATAGGTGAAGGCAACTGGAAAGTCCATGGGAGACCCATGTTAGAGATGGCATCGAACTCTGGCTAGTTTGGTCAATTTTTTTAGTGCTTTTCCCCAGTTGTCCTATTTTATCTTCCCTTCTTATATACCCTGAGTAAAGAAACTGAGCAATACTTTTTGGTCAAATGTCACCTGAGTGAGGCCTATCGTGACCACCCTATTCACATTTGTAGCCCTGTGCCCTCCACAGCACTCCTCATCCTCACCCTGGATCTACTGTACTTTTCTCTGCAGCATTTATTACTTTCTAACTCACTAAATAATATTAAGTCCTCCCTCCAGTGGAATCTATGCTGTTTCGTGGGGACAGGAGCCTTTTTGTCTGTTTGGTCACTGCTGTGTCCCCAGCCTCTTTGGGAATGTCTGGACACTATGGATGCCCTACAACTTCTGCTAAGTGAGTGAATAAATCAGATACCATGAAATGTACAATAATTTTTTGACCTAAAAAATTCTGCTTCTAGAACTCTCTTCTTCATAAATAAGCTGAATGAGAAAATGTGTGAACTAAGATGATTTCTTTCTTTGCTATTTATAAGTGCAACAAGTGGAAAACAATCCTTCAGCAATAGAGATGTTTAAATAAAGTGTGATATATTTATTTAGTAGAATATAATAAAGTCATTAAAATTAATCTTAGAAAATATTTAATAGCATTTAAAGGATGTCTTAAATGTAAATAGTATTATATAATTTGATTGCAAATTCATAAAATGCTTTTATAAATTTGCATAAAAATAGTAGAAGGGTTATCAGTATTATCTCTGAGGAAGAGGATTATAGATTATTTCAATTTTCCTTTTTTGTGCTTTCTTTTGTTTTGAAATGTTCTGTGAAGAAGAGAGGAAAAGCCTAGAGGTCATTTCTTACAAGTTGTCTAGCGGTGATTTTACCTTTAGTATCATCCTTTCTAACTTTAATTTTGTCATGTGACACTCTTTGGCCAATGGAAATTTGGCAAACATGAATTAAATGGAGGTTTAGAAGGCACTGATGCACTGAGACTCTGTTACTGACAAAGTCTTCCACCATTCCATGTGCAAACCTAGGCTTTACATTAATTATGTATTGAAAAAATATTTTGAGTATGTAGGATTAAATTTCAAAATATTTTTAAAATTAACTTCTCATTTGTTTCTTTCAATTTTCTGAAATGTTGCTACTAGAACATTTTAAATTATAGTATATATATGGTTTGTATTATATTTCTCCTGGATAGTTGTGTTCTAAACTATCAAGGCAGAGCCAACCTATCCCAGACAAAACTCACCCAGTTTACCGTTAGAATTAGAGCAAATAGCTTTGAGATGCTTTGTATGTAGGAAAATCCATCTACTACCCAAAGTATACCACGTTTTGCATTCCCCTGCTTGGCCTTACAGGAGTAAGCCAGAGTTTCAGTGAATCTTGGGGAAGGTAGGAGATGTCAGAGAATGATGATCAGTGACCTAATGCTTGAGCAGCTACATCTATGAAAAGGCTGTACAACTGAGGGTGTCAGAGATTTTGACAGAACTTCCTCTTTTCAGATTAGAGAGCAGGAGTTCAGGAAATCCTGGAGAAGCCCTCCTTGCCCTTTCCTGCTCATTCCCACCCTTCCTATCTGCTCTGTCTGTACTCTGCTGTCTTATCCAAGAGTTCTGTGGAGAAAAAACACTGCATGGACAACAATCAGATAATAAAGAGTATGCCCATGACAGAACAGGGTGGGGTGGGGGAGGCTAATTTTGGCAGCAATACCCAATCATCAAGGACCTCAGTATTTCTCTCAGACAGGCCTGGATATCAGATCTGGAGCAAGCCTTGAGCATCAACCAACCCAGCCCCTTTCTCTTATAGATGATGAAACTAATGGTGGTCAGATTGCGAATTCTGTCTCTAGATTATCAGTCCAGTGGTCCTTTTGCTACTTCCCATGATGATGGTCACATCATGATCTTCAGCCCGACTTGCAGGTTGGTTCTCAAGAGCAGTATGAATTCTACAGTTTCTTTTTTTTTTTTTTTGAGCCCCATTTCTCTCTCTGAACTGCTTCTTTAATTTTCGTCCTAAAGTATCAGAGGCCTAGAATTCATTCCCTTTGGATGCTCTCTATGGCTATAGTGCTCTCCTTGGAGGGAGTCTCACTCAGGTCCCTTCTCATATTCTGTTGTGTGCTGATTAAACAGAACTGTGGGCCCTAGAAAGTTTCTGCAGTTGACTAATCTCATAGTACACTGGCAATGACTACACTTTGCCAGAATCTCTTGGGCAATAGGATGGAACTGGATTGGTTGGGAGAACTGGGGAAGAGAGGAAGGAAGTCCCAGAGACGCCACTTCTCTCCCTGTAGATGCCGAAAAGATAATGTTTGCTGGAATAATCCTAGCAGCTCCCTCTGCTTCAAAGCCATCATTTCACGCTTTTCTGAGCACAGCTCCTCATGGGAAGGCCAACCCTGTCATACCATCCTGTTTACTGCCTTGTTACTTCCTTTGTTTGACTCCTGGTGAACAATCTGTGGGCGGTCTTGGTGATTCGAGCCCATAATAAGATGCGGTGATGGTCTTCAGGTCTTTGGCATTCATATGGAGATATTCCTGGTGTTTCAGTTTAGTTCCTCCATGGAGTTAGCTCCAATGACTTGCCTCTGTTTCTTTTTAGCTGTCATTAGCCAAATCTTGGTACTGGTTGTCAGACAATAGCCAAACTCAGAACTGATTACTCTCAAGAGTCCACTCTGACTTCCTCCAGTACCATCATTCTCACTCTCCTGCTTCTACAAAGTCTTCTCTTCTTCTCAGGTTTTCTGATGACTGGGTCCCCTCCACAGATGGAGG
>RJWM01035756.1:0-18668 GCA_004363535.1 Dasyprocta punctata
AAGTAAAATTTTTTAGAAAAGGACTGGGGACTTAGTGTAGTGACTAGGCATATGCCTAAGGTGAGTGTGGCTCCTGGTTCAATGCTGAGTACAGCAAAAACTACAAACACAAAGATCTGAAAGGGACCGTGTGTATAGCACAGTGGTCATGCAGTTGCTTAGCATGGGTGAGGCCCTGGGTTTCACCCCCAGCACCACAAAAATCAAACCAAAAGCGCTGTCAGGCATAGGACTGGTTCAAGCCTGGTGCAGGGGCACCCCCTGTAATGCCAGCACACAGGCCAGCCCGGGCTACACGGGGATCGATCACCTTGCTGGCACCCGTTAGATGACAGCTTTTCAGCCTGGACCCTGTTGGCATTCTGGGCTGGATCGTTCCCTGTTGTGGGGCTGTCCTCTGTGTTGTTTCATGCCTGTGGTGCCGGTCTCCAGATGAGACAACCGGAAAGGTCCCCAGACATCGCCCTTTGGCACCCCAGTTTTGAATTTGAACCCCTTTGTGAGGTTAATGGTGGGTCGGTCACCTTTGCTTGTGAAGTGTCTCAGCCACTAACTTAATTCTTCTGGAAGACTCTGGCTGGTAGCGTGGCGTGTTTGGAGCCCTGGCATTTCCAGTGTCTGTGTGGAGTGCCATTTTCTTCTGACGTGGTGGCCCTAAGGAAAGGCTTTATTTGTGTAGTGGAACACAAACAAATACTTGCTTCTTCTGCATTTTTGTAGCCAGAGAAAGGAAATAGAAGCAGGGACTCCCCAGTCCTTTGTCTAGAGCTTTGGGAGTGGCTGTGGGCAAAGTCTGTGTCTTCTCCCGGTCTGGTTTGAAGTTAGAGACGCTCTCTTCCTGGGGAATGAGGTGCGTGCCCGAGACACTGTGCGGGACCTCTGCGGGAAGATGAGCGATTCCTGATTCCTGACCTCTCGGCGCGCTTACCCTGACTTGCAGTTTGAAGTCCATCTGCCATTAGCAGAACGTGCTCTGCAGCCCAGCTTTCCTTGCTAGAGTTGCAGAGGAGGGCAGGAGTGAGGTCCAGCCTCTCAGACTGTGGGGCTTAGGTTTCTGGGGAGCACACACGCACAGGTAGATGCGGGGCTGCCTGAGCCTGTGGAAGCAGACTGGGTAGGACGGTGGCTGTGGTCCTGCCTGGTTTTGCTGTCAGCTGAAAACCTCCAATGGGGAGGGGGCTGATTTGTAAAATGTCACCTAGTGGCTTGGATTCCAGCGAGGCCATGGAGGGTCAGTAGGCCCCCTGTGGCCTCAGGAATGTTTGTTACGGGAGAAGGAATGAAGCCAGCCCCGCCCGGTCATCGCTTCTTAGAGTCCCTGTTAAGAATGTCAGAGCTGTGGAGGAGAGGTTGGCCGGGGCCAGGCCTGGCCTGCGTCCACCTCCTGTAGCTCCTTTGGGAACCCATTGCCTTTGGCAGCTGAGCCTTTCTGGGTGTGGAGGGTTGGAACGCAGTGGCTGCCTCCTTTCTGCTGGGAAGCCGAAGGCAGAATCAGAGCACTTTTAGGGGACCACACCCCAAGTGGCAGATGTGCTGTGTAAAGCTAATATTAGCTCAGGTCCAAGATGACAGAGGGCTCAGGACCGGGATGGGCAGTTTGTGATGGGTGAGATGAGGGGGCCCTGCACCCCTACACCTCCTCCCTCAGTAGTTTGATAAGGGGGATCATTTTATGAGGCCCTGGCCTCGTCAAGGTCATCGTTAACCTGGGCAAACAGCAGTCCAGGTTGGCAGGCAAATTGTCGTCCCTTTCGTCCTTGTGTGTGCCCCCAAGAGCCAAGTTCAATGTCAGGCATCAGTCGTGGTTTCGGAAAAGAGGGACCCGCTGAAGAACTGGTGGATCTCAACTTGTTTGTGGATTTGGGTCATTCTTGTGTTTCAGGGGTGCTTCAGGGGTGTCCCACTGAGGACTTGGGGCGCCACTGCCTGGGCACCCTGCTGGCTGTGGTCACAGCGGGTCCTCAGGATGATAAAGCCCTGTCACCCTTTGATGGCAGTTAGAGTGTTTTCTTGAGGTATTAGGATGAGTGTAATTCTAAAGACTCATTTGTTCTGGGGAATTCATAGCGTGGTTTATAAACCTGAGGTGAGTTTTGTTTCCTGTGCTGAAAGACCTTTTCAGTTGGGAGACCTACCTTGCCAACTGGCTTTCAAATATATCTTTATAACCCTCTTCCAGCCTGTAAATTCACACAGCCCTGCTGAATTCTAATCCTTGTTCCTCTGGAGATGTTTTGGGTGTGGGGGGAGAACCAGGCAGAACGCCTCCAGTGCCATCCCGGGGCCTTGGGGTGCAGCGGGTGAAGGATTCTGTCGCTCTGAGACGCTGACGTGCTGGACTCTCACCTATAAATCCAGGGGCTTCTACATCACGAACAGCTACAAACTGAAGCTATTCATCATATGTCTGTGGTGGGCTGAATTTGGTTTTCGTGGCTCAGTTAGGAATATTTCTTAACGTGTCCTAACATTTATCTCTTGAGGGGTGGGGAGGAAAGCTGCAGTGCCTTGCCGGCAGGCTAAAATAGAATAACAAACACTGTAGTAGTTTTCACCGTGTTTCCTAACCTACCTTTGTATTTCACCACTAAGCAAACTCCTCACTTGGGGAGGGCAATTTTTATTTTTTATGTTTTGGAATGTGTTTTGGACTTGTCTCTTTGGCAGAATGGTTTTGTGTCAGTGTGCCAATAAGCCTAATTTGCGGCCAAGCTCTGAGGGGCAGGGGAAGAAAGCTCTGGGCTCTGTGAAACTTCTCTTGCAAGTCGGGCCCAGTGGGAACATACAACAAGATAATTTTAGGGTGTAGCAGTCGAGAAGACTTTACTCAGGTCGTCTTCTACTTTCAAACACTAGGTAGGAGCGGGCAGCACTCAGCAGAAATCCTACAGGTTTCTGCAAGTCATGGCTCTTGTTACACAGGCAGACTGCAGACTTCAAATCCGCAGGAAGGATTTTGAGAGAGCCCAGGTTGGCTGGGTGCTGAGATAGACCATTCCAAAACATTGCCGAGGATGGAGCGGGGATGCAGCTCAGTGGTAGAGCACGTGCCCGGCTTTGATCCCTGGCTCTGCAAGAATAAAATATATACAATAACTGAACTAAACTCATGTAGTTGGCCATCTAAAGCCAGGATGTTCTGAACTGCAAAGGTAACACCCCCCCCCCCCCCCCCCCCCCCCCCCCCCCCCCCCCCCCCCCCCCCCCCCCGCCCAGGGAGAGGCCCTAGGCTATTTTTGTTTCTAATTCCTGGAGTAATAAATGGCAAGCAATCATGGTTGTTTCTGTTGGGTAGAGATGGAAGAAAAGCAGTGTTCTGGATCGGCTCAAAAGGTTAGATTTATCTTTCTCTTGGTCAAAGGTGACTAAAGTGTTTAGATCAAAAGGCGAATTGTGAGGGTTAAATGAGAACCAGGCAGGATAGATTATATATAGATCCCCGAAAGGCAGCATTTTCCCTAATTCACAGGAGAAAGGGGGAAAGTGTTAGTGTGTCATCTTTCTGAGTTCTGTTTTTGTGTTTACCAGGGCGGCTCTTGCATGGTGTGAATGACCTTAGCAGCGGTGTTGCACGCCAGCGACTCTGTCTCATTGTGCTTTCTCCTTCCCTGAGAGACTTGGAGCGTTTTAGCGGATTTCTTGTGGCACGTCTGTCCTTGTCCTGAGATAGCGAATTCGAATTACACATAGCAGCGACCTTTGTATGTCTGTATGTTCTTTCCGCTGAAGGAGATAAGGATTTTTGTCCACACACCTCCGTGCACCACCTTCCTTCCCCAAATACTCGGGCATATTTCTTTTCTTTTCTTTCCTTTTTTTTCCACTTCCAGAATTAACACTTTTGGGCCGGGGATATAGCTCAGCAGCACAGCGCCTGCCTGGCAAGTTGAGGTTGTGAGTTCGAGCCCTTATAACAAAAAAACCAAAAAAACAGAAACAAAACACTTTTATTGAATCAAGTTTATAAAAACGTTCACTGTAGCCGGGCGTGGTGGCGCATGCCTTTAATCCCAGCACTCGGGAGGCTGAGGTAGGCGGAGCGTTGTGAGTTCGAGGCCCGCTTGGGCTACAATGCAGCGCAAGGCTGACCTGAGCTACATAGTGCGACCCTACCTCAAAAAACCAGGGCCGGGAGTTTGGCTCAGTGACTTAAGTGCCTGCCCTGGCAGGCGCAAGGCTGTGAGTTCAATCCCCGGTGCCGCAAAAAAAAAAAAAAAAAAAAAACCTTCACTGTAGAAAAGTCAACAACAGCCAAGCGTGGTGGCACACACCTTTAATCCCAGCACTTGGGAGGCTGAGGTAGGAGGAGCATTGTGAGTTCGAGGCCGGCTTGGGCTACAACGCGAGCGCAAGGCTGGCCTGAGCTACACAGTGTGACCCTGCCTCAAAAAACTAGGGTTGGGAGTTTTGCTCAGCGGCTTAAGCGCCTGTCTGACAGGAACAAGGTTGTGAGTTCAATCCCTGGTGCTGCCAAAAAAAAAAAAAAGAAAAGTCAGCAAGGGTTTTAAGGGAACTAAAGTGTATCCTTTTATACAATGTATGTATTATATATTAGCAGCAAACTACTGAGTTTTTTTTTTTTTAGTTACTTATTTTAAAGAAAGCATAAACATTGTATGTAAGTACCGAATGTCAGCAAATCCATTTTTCTTCATCCTTTATTCTATAGTTTGGTCTTTTCACTAAATATTTTAGGATTCCCATTACTGAATACTAGGAACAAATGTCACTTTGGCTAAAAAGTAGTGGAACAGTGGCTGGTGAACATTCACTAGTTGCACATTGTTTTTGAGGGTAACAGATGCGCATCATACAAAGCTAACTGTGTAAAGTCAGTTTTTAAGATGTGAGAGCAGCCAACTTTTCCATTTAACATTTGTTACATTTTAAAAATTCAGTGACATATAAAATTTTAATCAAGTCACATAAACACTTCAATCCTATATCGCTTTTCCATGTTTGCAGTCCTTAATGGAAATTCTGTATATCACGCAGCAAATTGCATGCCAAGATGTATATGTAATGTATTAATATGTATACATACAAAAATACGGATATGTATCTTTGGCTTTGAATGCATTTCTTTAAACATCTTATTGAAGTTTATCTGTTGAACATATTACCATCTGCAAGTGTTTACTGTCAATTTCATCTTAGCTATTGAGAAACACTGGTTATTGAAAGTTCTGAGGCCAGAGGGCTGTTGCACAGCTTGGGATGTATCAGGTTTACAAATCAAACAAACAAGATTGAAATGACCTGCTCTCGGGCGTATTTCTGTCGTTTTTTGTTTTGTTTTGTTTTGTTTTTTTGTACCACCTCGTGCCCAGGCACTTGGGCCACTGAGCTAAATCCCCGGCCCTCGGGTGTATTTCTTGAGTGCCCACATTTCCACTGTAAATTGCACCATAATTTTTCAACCTTGGTGACCTAAGAATTCTTTGATATGAATCCATTCTGTGCAAGGTAGGGTGTTTAGCAGCCTCCCTGGTCTCTTTCCCTGGTCTCCTAGTTACCCCCTAACCTTCCCCAGTGTGGCCTCCAAACCCATCTCCAGACTTTTCCAGATGTAAAGCCTTGGGAGTTACAATGGCCCTCTCTGAGAAGTCCTGGGTTCATCTGCGTTTCCATTGCGTTTTGTTGTGTTTGTGGTGCTGGGGTTGGAAACCAGGGCTCTGTGCATGATAGGCAAGTGTTGTGTCACTGAGCTAAATCCTCAGCCTCAAAGATTTGTATAGCTTTCACTCACTCATTTACTTTTTAAAAAAAATTTTGATTAGTACGTTTGGCGTACTTAATTATTGTATTCATTGTGGGGAGTTGGCGCATGTATGTAACGCATCACAATTCTTTTTTGCATCCCCTCCTCTCCCCCATCACTCCCTGCTCCTTCCCTTTCCCATGTCCAAAAAAACAGTGTTTCCATTTTTGCCCCATCCCCTTTCACTCCCTCCCTCATCCCTCCATCTCTTGTTTCCCTTCCCATTTGAAAAAGATCTTTCTACTTCCTATTATCTATCACTTTATCTTATTGTTTATTTGCTATTTGTATGGTTGTATTTATTTATTTTTTTGTAGTGCTGGGATCCAGCTTGGAATGCCATCCATACGAGCTAAGTGCTCTATCACAGAGCTGTGTCCCCAGTGTTACATTGGTTCGATCACATGGTACCACTGTCAAACTTGGGGTACATGCTAGGATGATTTCTCCTGGCCAAGATTTTTCAGTCACTAGAATTAATGATAGTTTTGTTTCTTTGCCTAATTTTCTACACACTTAGCATTAATTCAGCCTCTAAATCCTCCCTAATGATGACGCGTCTCTTACTATCTTCAGTCACACAGAGGATCATTCGAGACTTTGGTTGTCTGTAAATGTCACGAGTCAGTCTTGACAAGTTGATCATTTGCAGACTGTATCAGGTTTCCTGTTGCTGGGACAAAATACCTGATAACCTGCAATTTAAAGGAGGATTGTTTAATTTGGCTCCCTGTTCAGAGGGTCCAGTCCATGGTCTGCTGGGCCCAAGGTGGCAGCATCATGGTGGAAGGGCATGGTGGAGCATTGCTGCCCACTTCATGGCCCCTGAGAAGTAGAGTGAGCAGAAAGCCAGAGAGTGACATAATCCCTCCAAAGGCCTACCCATGGTAATCCGCCTCCGCCAACTGGGCCCTCTTTCCTAACAGTGCGTTCAGCTGGGAACTCATCAGTGGATTAATGTACTGATGAGTATAGCGCTCCATGACCCAGTTATCCTCTGAAAGTGCCACCTCTGAACACATGAGACTTTTAAGGGACGTTTTAGATCTAAGCCATAGCAGGGACATTTGTTCCTCGGCTCGCTGAAGGTTGTCTTCACTCTCTGCTAGTGCGTGGTTTTGCCAGAAGGAGGTCAGGCCTGTTTCTTGATCCTTTGGTTTGATCCTGATATCTACTTATTTATTTATTTCTATTTCTGTTCTCCCTGGGAGATTTTGTTAACCTTGTTTTCTAATCCTTGTGTTGAGTTTTAAATTTGTGTGCCTATTTTTTTTTCAAATTCCTTTTTTTTTTTCTTTGTCTTTTTGCGACAGAGTCTCACTATGTAGTTCAGGATGGCCTTGAGCTCACTTTGTAGCCCAGGCTAGTCTCCAACTCACAAGGATCCTCCTGCCTCAGCCTTCCGAGTGCTGGGATTACAGGCGTGCGCCACCACGTCCGGCTTCAAATTCCAATTTTCTTTGGTTTGTTTCTTGGGTGTTTCTTTTTTAGGCCATACTGATCTTGTTTCATGGTTCTTTTCTTATTTCTTTGATGGTATTAAGCTGGTTTCTAAAAATGTGCTCTTAAAAAAAATAAGTACATAAAAATGTGCTCTTTCCCCATGCGTTCCCTGACCTCTGCTCTCCTTGTTCCTTGTGGCTTCTCCCTTCCCTGGCAGGAGTGTCCCTCGAATGTCGGCCGCTCCTTGGCCATTAGTGTACAGAGGAGGTTGCCCAAGGTAACATTTGGGGGCTCAGTGCATATGGCGGCGTGATCTGGGGAGGTGGTTTTTTCTGGGGACACCTTCAAGACCATAGCTGCGGATCGTTCCTTTCTAGGCTGGCCATGCCCTTGTCAGATAGTAACTGTTTCACATAATGCCGTGCAGGCATTGAAAGGTCAGGGGAAATTGACCGGTGCAGGGGATCCCTGTCCTGCTCACTTGCTCATCTCTGCCCCCTCCTCTGGCCACCCTGGTTCTAGCTTGAAGGGGAGGTCACCCCATTAGTGGGAAGTGGCAGTCAGTGCCTTCTTGCATCTGGAGCGGACTCTTGTGCTCTGTCTTTAGCCTTTTCTAAACCATAAACCTCTGGTTAAGTTTTTGTTGTGTTACCTTGGGCTTCAATTGAGGCAGCATGTAAATAGCTCTGTTAGATATCAATCGCTTCTCCTCTCCTGGCCCCCACCCCATTTTTGGTGCCTAATGTTGATTCATTAAGATTTTGAGACACTATAAAAAAATGGTAATGTGTTAAACCACTTATTTATTCCAGACTTAGAGCTGGATTTTTTATGGCAGGAGCTTAATGTGCCTGGGATGATTTTGGTACTGATTTTGACTGTTTCTCATGGGATTTCTAGGAATGTATCTAATAATGCTAGCTCCCTGTATCAGCTCCCTATATCACCTGTGCTATGGTGTAGCCCAGTAGAAGTGATACTTTAAATGCTGGGTGAAGCCGGGCATGGTGGCGTACGCCTTTAATCCCAGCACTCGGGAGGCTGAGGTAGGAGGAGCGTTGTGAGTTCGAGGCTGGCTTGGGCTACAACGCGAGCGCAAGGCCGGTCTGAGCTACACAGTGCGACCCTACCTCGAAAAACCAGGGCTGGGAGTTTGGCTCAGTGGCTTAAGCGCCTGCCCTGGCAGGCGCGAGGTTGTGAGTTCAATCCCCGGTGCCGCAAAAAAAAAAAAAAAAAAAAAAAAGCTGGGTGAAGGGAAAGAAATAATTTTTTAAAAGAATATTAATGATTTTTAAGATCGCATATTCAGAAGAACAGAATTTTTTTTTTTTTTTTTTTTGGTGCTGCGGGTGGAACTCACGCCCTTGCGCTTGCCAGGCAGGCACTGTGCTGCCGAGCTATATCCCCAGCCCAAGAACAGGATTTTTGGGCAGTGAAACCAGTGGGACAGATGAAGGCTTACTATCCCTGCAACTGCATGGTGCATTTCTTCACTCCTTCCTCCCTAGCAGTAGACCGTCTTTCAGGGTGTGCAGCGCGGAGCTTCTTGCTGAGGTGCAGGGAGACTGGTGGGGGCTTGCCGCCTTTGCACTGCATTTCCCAGCTTCCCTTGGAGCCAGGCAAGGTCCTGTGGTCCAAGTCCTACCCGGTGGCAGTGGTGAGCAAGCTGGGCTGCGTTTCCCGGCCTCTGGAGGAAGTGGAGCTGGGCGTGGGAGGGTGCTGGGGAGCCCCGAGATGGAGGATGTCTTCTCCATTCTTCCCTTTGCAATCGTCAGGCCTGAAGATGGCTCCAGGGCAGAGTCTTATTTGTCAGTTCCCTGAATGACTGAGGCCCTTCTTTCTCCCAGTTGTCAATGGTACCATTGCATGGCTATGAATAAACCTCTGTTGTGTGTGGGCCATTGTGTCTCTTGGACCACTTGGGCTACCAGCCTGGTCTAACAAACGAGATCCAGAGGGAAATGAGAAGTTTTCCTTATAGCAAATATGCTCTGCTTTCAGAGACAGAATATACAACACTATTTCCACCCATCCAGGAGGGAGTGATTGTTTGCTTTGCAGATGGAACCACCTTGGGTGTCCAATTAGCACCTAGCTTGCTCCCCACACTTATTATGTAAAAGGAGACTTCCACACCCATGGCTCCTCTCCACCCTGGCTTTTTCTCTCAGCTGATAATTTAATTTTCACTCCGTCTTGCTTCTCCTTCCCTTCCCTGCTGCCGGTTGCCTGGGCACCCTGGAGAGGGAGGGCGTAGATAATTAGCTCTCGGGAAGGGTTACTGGAACCTGAGGCGGAGTTGGGTGGGTACCGAGTGCTGGAATCGTTTCAGGGCTTGGACCTTTCTCCTGGTTGTTGAATCCTCTTAACCACTTGGGTCCACTTGTGGAATTTGTTGCCTGGCTTGGGGGGGTACTTCATATTAAGTCATCATTAGCAGGGCTGCCTTTATCAGATTAATTATAATTCTGTATGGGGTGACTTTTTCTTCCCCAGAGGGATAACACTTAGACACCTGAGTTAGACCTGCAGAGACAGGAGCTGGACAGAGGCCAGCAGTGGCCAGCCTGGGGCGGAGGGTGGGGATGGGAGGCTGGTGGGAGGGTACTGAGGAAGTGGGAGAACCTGCTGGCGGGTCACCTTGGAAGAGGCGTTGGGAATTGGAAGAGTACAAGCACAAGGAGGGACCCGTGAGGTCCAGATCCTTGGAACTGATCTTGCAGAGGTTGTTATTATTATTATTACTATTATTATTATTATTATTTTAGTACCGGGGACTGAACTCACAATCTCGTGCCTGCCAGGCAGGCACTTATACCACTGAGCTAAATCCTCGGCCCCATTTTTTGAGACAGGGTCTCACTATGCAGTCCAGGCTGGCCTTGAACTCACTTTGTAGCCCAGGTTGGTCTCGAACTCGCAACGATCCTCTTGCCTCAGCCTCCCAAGTGCCCGAGTGCTGGGATTAAAGGCGTGCGCCACCATGCCCAGCTTTGTAGAAGTTATCATTGTTTTGTCTGTGGCGTGCAGATTTGGAAGCTGATGAAACTCTGCTTTGTTCTCTGTTAATTGTAACTGTGTGTATACATTTGTAAGCACAGTGATATGTATCTGTGCTAATTGTATGTATGCTTATAAAGTTATAAGCATAAGTGCTAGTTTTTTTCACATTCCCAAAACATTAAAAATATTGGGAAAATGAGAATAAATAAAAGACATGATTGATCAGTAGTTCGAAGGTCATCATCTTCCATGTGGAAAAGTATAAGTATATTGATTCATCCCCACCCCTTTGGAATTACTTAAAGATAATTCTCTGAAGAATTCCGTTGTCTGCAGACTTTGGAATCAGGTGATGGTTTTTTGTGGGCTTTTTTTTTTTTTTCTTTTTGGTACTGGGGATCGAACTCACAACCACGCACCTACCAGGCAGGCATTTACGCCACTGACCTAAGTTCCCAGCCCTATTTTTTGAGACAGGGTCTCACTATGCAGTTCAGGCTGGCCTTGAACTCACTTTGTATGGCCCAGGCTGGTCTTGAACTCACAACAATCCTCCTGCCTCAGCCTCCCAAGTGCTGTGATTAAATGGAATCAGGTGATGAAGGAAGTTTAATTTTGTGTATGATACTTGAAATACTAAGAAGTGGGGCTGGAGGTTTAGCTCAGTGGGAGAACACTTGCTTAGCATGCACCACCAAAAAGGAATAAAAGAAAGAAATGAGCCAGGTGTGATGACATGTTTATCATCTCAGCACGGAGGGAGGCTGAGGCAGGAATATCACAAGTCTGAGCTCAGTTTGGATAATTTAGACCCTGTCTCAAAAAAACAAGGGTGTGGGATGTAGCTGAGGATGAAGGCCCAGAGTTCAACTCCAAATAATGCAAAAACAAAACAAAACAAAACAAAAAAACCCCCAAATTCCAAAATTATTGTTTTATAGTTTAGGAAAAACAAACTCAAACTTCTGAAAAAGTGAGTACTTTAGGTTGGTTGCATATGTTAGTCTTTAAAATTTGTGTGTACACACACACACACACACACACACACACAGGCAGCTTTTCTTAACATTTTTTGTTATGTTTAGAGGCCCTGAATTACCATTTGGAAAGAAAACATCTGGACTTGAAAAGACAAGAGTCGCTGCCGCTCCAGTGGAATTTATTTTGTGTTGATTTAACAAGAGAGGTTTTACACAGCTGATCCCATTCAGGGTTTACAAGCTGGGGGTGGAAAAGCTATTACCACCCCCTCTTCCCCATTTTCAGTGGCCCGCGTTTTGGAGAAAAGTAATTAAAAGCTCATACCACTCTGCATAGTTGTGAAATTGTAACCACGAAGATAGATGTTTGCATTCCCGGCTGTTTCCTGCAGATGCGCCTCCTGCCCGAAGCAGGAACTCACTTTGTTTTCACAGAGTTTAATTCTCAGATTACCCATGCTGTAATCACAGCCCTGAAGAAGATGTTTCATTCATACCAAAACTCCTTGTCCTCCTCCTTTCTCTTTCAAAACTTTTTACAGTGACTTCTACTGACTTGTTTCCTCTGCCGTCTCCCGGGGTGTTGATTTCTTTCAAAGATCTCTCCTCTGGTTAGGAAGTCTCCTGCACATTCTGGGAATCAGATATGCATAGAGGTCAACATATGCGGATCTCAGCTTCTTCTCCAAACTCAGGTGCCTCCGGCGTGATACTCATGCCTTTCAAACACAGCATTATCCAAATGGGATCATTCTTTGCTTTTTTCCCTTCAGTACTGGGTGTTGAGTCTAGTGTTTTTGCACTGAGCTACATTTCCAGTCCTTAATTTTTTATTTTTTGCTTTGGTAAAAGCCCTTGGGCGGGGCTTGAACGTGGACTCAGGATCCTCTTGCCTCAGCCTCCTAGAGTGCTCGTTAAGATTATCAGAGTGAGTCACAGGGGTCATCTGGAAATTGTTCTTTTGCTGCCTCTTAATTCTCCTCCAGTCTTGACCATAGGGTTATTGCCCTGTCTCGATGTCATCCTTGATTTCTGTCTCCTCTTAATCTTCCATAGCCAGTTGATCACAGAGTTCCTTAGGTACCTAAGTATCTTCGTTTCTGTTCTCAGGGCCACTGCCTCTGGTATTCCTTACCTGGACTGTTCCAGTGGGGAATGTGTCACGATGCCCAGCAGGTCCTCGTGCCCGTGCTAGAGCCTCAGTAACAACTCCCGAAGCATCTGAGGTGGTCGTGGAAGGTCCTGCGTGTTTTGCTTCCTGCTTCTTTCCCGTGTACATTTGCTGGTCACTCCTCTTAGAGCACTGCAGCTTGGTAGGAAAGGCTCATTCTGTCTGATAGGGCGACCGTGCGTCATGTGTGACCACCTGGACTTTGGCTCATCCCAACTGACATGCACTCTGAGTTAAAATACATGTTGGACATTAGAAGTAGTTAGAAGTAAAAAAAAGACACAGCGTAGCCGGGCATGGTGGCGCACGCCTTTAATGCCAGCACTCAGGAGGCTGAGGTAGGAGGAGCATTGTGAGTTCGAGGCCAGCTTGGGCTACAACATGAGCGCAAGGCCAGCCTGAGCTACGTAGTGTGACCCTGCCTCAAAAAACTAGGGCCAGGAGTTTGGCTCAGTGACTTAAGTGTCTGTCTGGCAGGTGCAAGGTTGTGAGTTCGATCCCCAGTGCCACAAAAAAAATAAATAAATAAAAATAAATAAAACAAAGATGCAGTGTATTTCTTTAACAATTTCTTTATGTTGATTATGTGTTGAAATGATCATATTTTGACTTCAGTAAATGAAATGTATTAAAATTAGCCTCAATATGTTTTTTACTTTTTAAAAATTAATTAGTTTATTTTTTGGGTAATGGGAATCAAACTCACGACCTTGTGCTTGCCAGGCAGGTGCTTATGCTGCTGAGCTATATCCCCAACCCCTTTTTTCATTTATTTACTTATTTGGGTACTGGGGATTGAACTCGTGACCTCGCACTTGCCAGGCAGAAGCTTATGCCACTGAGCTAAATCCCTGACTCTTTTCATTGATTTTTGAGATTCTCTCTGTATAGTCTGGGCTGAGCATAAACTTTCTGTGTAGACCAGGCGAGCCTTGAACTCGAAATCTTCCTGCCTCAGCCTCCTGAGTGCTAGGATTAGAGGGTATGCCACCACTCCCAGCTCTTTTTACTGTGTAAAGTGTGGCTCCCGAGAGCCATTTAAAGTTGTGTGGACCGCTCTGCTTTAGTCTTATCAGGCAGAGCGGTCCTGGGAGCAGTGCAGAACCCTGAGCCTCCCCAGCCTTGCTGAGCCCACGGGCCCACGCGGTTCACGCCCACAGCCATCCTGGAGATGGGCCCTGGAGACGGGTTCCCTGCGCTCCCAGCAGCCTGCGCCGGTGTGGCCGTGCCGAGGCTTTTCCCAAGCCCTTCGCGGTTGCACATCTCTTTCCCTCTGTACAGCTAGGTGAGTGAGCTCTGTTCCTCCCTCCCAACGCTGTACAAATATGGTGAATGTATACATTTCAAATAGTGATTGCAGGAAAAAAGACATAGTGCAGTGATCCTTTCAACATACCCCCTGCCCTCTGTGAACACACTTACCCCATTGTTCTAGCCACTTTTGGAGCAGTTCTGGAAGTTCTCCTTCAAGAGTGTCTTTTGTGGCGCTCCCCTGGCCACTTCGATGTCCCAAATGCATTCAGAATGTTTCTGTTGCATGGTCGTTTTGATGTTGGGGAAGACCCCAATGTAGCCCAATGTAGCACAGTGCCAGGTCCGGCGAATAAGGTGAATGAGTACACAGCGTCATGTTTCGGTGAGCCTGCTTTTCTGTTAGATGGTGCTTGGCAGTGGCATCCACCTAGTTTGCATCATGCCTTGCGAAGGTACTATCAAAAGAGGACTTGAGAGCTGCTTCAGAAAGTGGCGACAGGGCCGGGGACTTAGCTCAGTGGTGTAAGCGCCTGTCTGGCAAGCACGAGGTCCTGAGTTCGATCCCCAGTACCAAAAAAAAGAAAAAAGAAAAAAAAAAAGCAGTGACGATGGGGTGAGTGTGTTCAAAGTGAACGGGAGGATTGATTTGGAGGGTAATGGATGGCAGTGTGTCTTTACTGTAATACTTTTTTTTTTTGTCTTTTTGAGAGAGGGTCTCACTGTGCAGTTCAGGCTGGCCCTGAGCTCAGTTTGTAGCCCAGGCTGGTCTTGAACTTGCAACAGTTCTCCTGCCTCAGCCTCCCCAGTGCTGGGATTACAGGCATGTGCCACAACACCTGGCTGTAATATAGTTTTAAACTGTTAACATTCACTGTATCTTTCAACCATACCATCTGTTCTGTCGTATGTGCCAGCCTGTTGTTGGGGTACCCTTTCTTGTTGGCTCCCCTTCCTCCCTGTCGGTGACTTGTCATCCATTAACTGATGACTTTGGGCAAGGGAGGGGTCAAGGGGACCATACTCTCTGGGTGCAGCAGGAGCGGGGAGTGTGACTTACCCTCTTTCCCAGGATTTGGGATCTTGAGCATGCGCATAAGGTCAACGTCAAGGTCTGCTGTAGGGGAGGGCTGGCCTGCTGTGCCATTAGGCCAGGTGCCAGGGCTGCCAGCTTAGTCACAGTGACCTGCAAGATCATCCTCTGGCTGTTTCTGGCTTATTGTTGAGTGTTTGGCAAGTGTTCCCCCATCCTCAGGCTCCTGGTAACATTTTATTAGTAAACCACCTTGCAGCTTAGGTGTGAGAGTGGTTTATGTTCCTTGCATCCAAGAAATGACCTGGTAAAACGCTCAGATACGGGGACAGAATCACTCATCATGTGTTCCCTGCTGCACACGAGGCACTTGACCCTCCGGAGAGGAGCGGCACCCTGAGACTGGCTGTGGCGTGTTGGAGTGTGCGACTATCTCGTCAGCACTGACTGTTGAGGACGGGTTTCTCCTTGTCCCTGCCGGCACGGGTGCTGATAAAGCGTGGTGGACAGTGACACCTGGCATCTGCTGAGTGCCTGCCTTATGCTAGCGGCAGGGTATTGTTCTGTGAAGTCCCAGGCCCTGGGCGCTGGGTTACACCTGGAACAGCAGATCACGTAATGCGAAAGTTGTGCAGCCAGAATCCACATGCCATCTGTTGAGTCTCCGTAATGTGGTAGTTACTGGTTAATTTCGATGAGTGTCACAGCAGTACTTAGGGTAGGTTTTGTTTTGTTTTGTTTTGTTTCTGTGGTGCTGGGGGTTGAGCCTGATGCCTGCTAGGCTGGGCTCTGCTGTGAGCTGCACCCCTAGCCTTTTGGGCTAGGTTTATAAATTTGTGCTGGTGTTAAGGTCTGAATATTCCTGTCCACCCTGGAAGGCAGACTTAGTTGTCTTCTGGTTGGAGTCGCTCAGGCCTGGCGGGGTGGGTTCCCGAGAGGCCCACCTCTTTCTCTTCCTGGAGTTCACGCCGGTTGTGCAGGCCCCCCGGAAGGCAGACTTCTGGTTGGAGGCACCTTTTTGTCTGTTCGAGACAGGGTCTCACTATGTGGTTCAGGCTGGCCTTCGGCTCACTGTGTAGCCCAGGCTGGTTTTCTTGCCTCAGCCTCCCGAGTGCTGGGATTACAGGTGTACGCCACCACGCCCAGCACTCTCTCTCTTCTCCTCCAGATTGCTTGTAGCACCACTGCTGTGCAGTCAGAAGGCGTTGTGCACACACACAGCTAAGGGAAAGGGCGCAGGGCCGGCGGCTCCCAAGTGTCTGACCTCTGTGCCCCTGCACCTCAGGGCTGTGCTGGTCTTGCCCTTTGTTGGTCAAGGGCTTCGTGCGCCTTTTACAACCAGGGTTCAGTGTCACGGGGAGGCCGGGGAAGAGCGTGACCCTGCCGGTGCAGAGGAAGTGGGCCTGACGTGTGACCACCCTGGTGGCTGGTTGTACCTGAGCTTCTGACCTGGACAAGCCCAGGCTGGCCCTGTAGGAGTGTTGTTCTTTCCTTCTGGGGCCCCACTGCGTGGCCTAGACTGGTCTTGAATTCTTAGGTTCAAGCAATCCTCATACTTCAGCCTCCTGAGCGGCTGGGGCTATGGACCTGTGCCACTGTGCTGGGCTAATATCCACCCCTTTAGAGTACACAGCTTAGCAAGTTTTTCATTCACAGACCTGTGCAACCATCACTGGAGTGCCAGGACGTTTTCATCATCCCATCGGGAAACACCGGGCACCCGTTTGTCCATCTGCACTCCCACCAGTCCTCGGCAGCCACTTTGATTTTCCTCACTGGGCACGGCTTGGCCTGTTTTGGGTACTGTGTAACATGGAATCACGCTATGTAGCCTTTTGTGTTGGATGAAATGTTTTCCCGTGGTGGCGGGGCTCAGGGTGTCATTCCTTTCCCGAGGCGGAGGCCGCCCTGCCGCCCTCCACAGCATGCTTGGCTTATCCGTTCCGCACCTCGAGGCGGTGTCAGTGCTGCTGTGAGCGGTCACTTTCCAGTCCTCCTGCAGGCATGCCGTTCCTACCTGGTGTTTCCAGCGTGCCACCCCGCCCTCCCCGCAGGCGTAGTGCTGTACCTCTGAGTCCTTGAGCCCGGGGTCAAGCATCTCTGATAATCACGGAACTGGGATTGTTCATTCTGGCTTCCAGGCCTTCTAAGCAGAATTAAAACTAGTGGGCTGTCCCTGTGATGGATGTGGTCAGCGGCTCCCCTGGGCCTTCGGGGTGTGTCCTGCCGAGGGACAGCACCCTGAGGATGGTTGCTAAGGGTTACCAGAACTCCCCCTGCTGTCGTTTACCAGCCCTGCAAAGTGGGGGACGGGGGTTTTCTGCTTTGCTGAGGAAGTGGGTCTGCACCTTCCTATGCGGGCAGCTGTGTTTTGCGCCTCGGGCTCCACCAGGGCTGCCCCACCAGCTTGGCCACCCCGGGGAGGATGAGGTGGGAGGACCACGTCCACCCTCTCTGAGGGTGGCTTGTCACCTGTGTTGGTCTGTTGGTGACACAGGAGGGGTGTCTCGTGCTCTGCAGGCGGCCCCTCGGGGTCCACACGTGGACCGGGTCCCTCCGTGGACCAGGGGTTATTATTAATTAATGATGCCTTGTTGAGGCAGCCCCTGGGAAACGAGCTGTCCTGTGTCCCCCGTCACTGCGTCCTCTTCCCAGCAATGACTCAGCTTTGAAAACTCGAACCTTCTTCACTTCTTGATGGTTTCTGGTAATGTGTCCAGGGTCACACTCAAGGGCAGTCAGTCCACTTCAACTTTTCAGATGTGGGATGCATGGTATAGCGTGCAGTTCCCTTTTGACCGTTTTTCTTTCCTTCGACTCTGATTTGTGCACAGGGCTGCGGTTTGGCTTGAGGCTATACAAGTGTGTACAGTTGAGCAGCCTGCCCCTGTGTCCTGCTGAAGGTCAGATTAGGAGCGCCAGAGAACCAGGGCTCCACCCTGTGTCTTAAACACCATAGTGCTTGGCTCTTCCTTGCATGTAAAATAAAAATACAGCATTCCTTTTAGTCACTGATTTTTTTGTTCTGTTTTGTTTTTGGTGTTGGGGAGTGGCCCTTGTTATTTTTTATTTTGAGACAAGGTCTCGCTAAAGTTGCCCAGCCTGGGCTGGAATCTATGATTCCACACCCGGCTAATGCAATCTTTCTTTAATATCAGTTTTTAAAGTTTAAAAAAATCCTCAGGATTTTGTAAAGTTATGAAACTGAAGTACCGAAAGTCTCAGCCTGATGGACTTGGCTTGTTGTGATACCTCTAATACTAGGTGATCCTGTATAAAGGTCACATATTTTCCCTAAAGGGCCAGAGAGGAAGTAATTTTGGGGCTTGTAGGCAGATTATCCTTGTAACACAAAAGCAGCTACAGACAACATGTAAATTTAAGGGCTGTGTGCCAGTAAAACTGGATTTACCAAAGCAGGCGGCAGGCAGGATTTAGCACACTGGCTGGGGGTTGCCACCTCCCGGAAGCAGTTGGCACCGGTCACCCCCGAGAATCAGTTAGGATGAAAATTCCTCACACTCACTGTAAACCTACTACTGAACTCCAAACTTGGGGTTGGCTGGAAATTGTCCTGGGGAATCTGACATTGCTGGCTTCAGTCTGAGATCTACTGCTCTGAAGAGCTGTGTACCAGGTACCACTTGCATTAGAATAATTAGTGTGCAGACCACACAGTCACGGTTGTTGGGGCCCAGGAATCTGGATTTTAGCAACAGGCCCAGATGCTTTGGTGCACACTGTGATAAGAACCAGTTTCTAAAGCAGTGGCTGGCTGCACCAGCGGAGGCAAGGGGAAGGTGTCTGTGAACTGTTTCAAACTATAGCCTAGGCTGTAGGGAGGTGGTTTGCAAGAAGGCGGGGGTGGTGAATGTGGAAAATAAGGGTGGGTGCTCCCTTAAATGAACTCCATGTGGAACACCTTGTCTACACAGGTGGATTTACCGCTTTTCTGGTAATATTAAATGTGAACCCTGAAGCCCAGGAGTTTCTGGAATTTTAATTACCCCCTTGGTTATAATAACC
>RJWM01035757.1:0-18670 GCA_004363535.1 Dasyprocta punctata
CTGTCCTGCATGTCCTTCTTCGCCATGTCCTCGTGGCCGTCCTACTCCTCAGTAGAGCTGGGATGTAACTGCCCCCCTTTAGCTGGCTGGCCTCAGAACATGGTAAGAAAAGTGTGCACCCCCACCTCGTACTTCCTCTGCAGACGTTTCCTCTTGAAATGCTGCTTCTTGGTGCCGAGCCTCCAGGCCATGAGAAGCCCATAGCACATGGAGAGGCCGTGAGTCGGCAAAAGCTCCGTGGAGTCCAGTCTTCGAGTCATTCCATGTGAGTAAGAAATTTCCAGATGGCTCCAGCTCCCAGCTGGCCGAGTTTCAGGCCTTTCCAGCTGAACCCCTGAACATGTGTCTGAAGTCGTCTCTTCCACACATGTCTGAATTTCTGACTGTGGGATCTGGAACCCCAGTAGAATGGTTGCTGATGTCACTGAATAAAGGATTTTTTTTTTCCTATGCATCAGTGGTAACTAGATCATAAAATTGATTTCAGTAAAATTTTCTCAGTGATTGTTGTCTCCCTGACCCTATAAATTCTCCCGTCTCTGACGTGAGATGGAAGGGGAGCCCAGATGAACGTGGGAAAGAAACTTCCCATGGATGAGCTAATGACAACTTTTGACCCAGAGATCCTAGACTTTTTCTTTTTGATGTTCCTTTCCCTAGCTTTATTTTCAATAGCAAAAGATTCCAAATTGCTGAGTTTAACCGCAAGTGTCTCTGAGTTTCTCACTTTGGTTATGTTTAATAATCATGACCACTTTGCAAGTTGGAATGGTCAAATGTTGAGAGTCCTTCAGGCAGACTGTTTAGTCCAAACCAGACCAGTCCAAGTAGTTTAGTCTCACTGGACGGGAGCCAGAGCGCATCTGGGGAGGAAGACATCGAGTGGGAAGCAGGAAGAGCAAAAGCCAGTTTGGTCTCCCATTAGAGGAAGGCAGCCAGGGATCAAACACTTACACTTGCAACTGCTTTGTACATTATTATCCAAATGGGAAGCAATGCTGTAGATGCTGCAACAACAGACACACATCCTGTATGATTCCATTCATGTGCAGTCTTAGGAAATGCGAGGAAACGTACAGTGACTGAAAGCGTGTTAGTATATACGTGCCTGTGGTGGGGAGGGCCCGGCCAGGAAGAAGGGGCGCACAGGAGCACAAAGAGGCTTTGGGGTGATGAGCAATTTTTATTTTTATTTTTATTTTTATGTTTTAAATTTTATTTTAAAGATAGTAAAATGAACAAAACATAACAGAAGTCAATCAAAACAGAGCAGTAGAACTGGCACAGAACTTCAAAGTCAGAAACTAGGAAAACTATAGCTACTATAGTATATCTTGTTGTCTTAACAATAGTTGGCCCTTCCGTTAGGTATAGTAAAATCAAACCAAAAACAAAACAGAATAAAACCAATCAAAACAGAATAGGAAATAAAGCAAAACAATTGATCAGAATAAAGCGAGACAATGAGAACAGTATTTTTAAATCCTCGTTTTGGTGATGGCTTCCCAGGTGCGTGCGTGTTGGATCTTTTCCAATTGTCCCCTCCAAACGCACGGTTCACTGTTTGCCACTCGCACCTCTCTAAGCCATGACGAAAACCTGCATCACAGCCGAGATTGTATCACTGGATATTCTGGAATTTTTCTGTAAAAGAAATAAAAATATTGCAGGAACATTCCTTTTTTTCAGTCTCTTCCCTGTTTCTCTCTTCTCCTACGCCATTTCCTGAAAGTAAGTTCTGTCAAGACATTAGGGCACACCCTTTCACACTTTCCGTCATACCTTGTGTGTGGCCATCACGTTTACTTCGTTTTGTGGGTTTAGAATATTTGCTCAAGTACTATGATATTGGGAAATGACCTAGTCTGTGATCTTTAGAGCCTGCTGTACCAGCTGCCAGCCTTGGCTGCTCAAGTCATGACCACTCTTTCTCAGACACCTGGAATCCTCCTCTGCTGGATTCCTTTTTGGTTTGTTTTTGTAAAAGCGTATTTTCAAGAAATCTGAGAACTTTCTGTGCAGCTTCAGAAAGGTACACAGGTGGGAGGCAAACTTTCCAGCCCTGCCCTGAAATGTCCAAAAGTGTATCGTTTTGTTATTCACTTCTGTTTGCTCAACAGCTTGAGTGGGAATAGGATCTAAGGCTCTCAATCTTTTTCTTAAAGCCGTGCTTTTCCAGCTACTCTGCTCTTCCATTGTAGGCGATGTTCATTTTTCTTCTAGAAACTTAAACCACTTTGATTAACTCCTAGTTGTCTACAATTGCTTTAGGATATATCTATAATAATTAAAATAATTAACTCTTTTATATTTTTCTTTTATTCACTCTTAAAGAAAATATAGATTGTTCTAGATACTGTATCTAATTTCTGTGTCTTTCATTTTTCTGTTATATTTCTGACTCTGTACCAGGAATTTCCAAGTATTTAAAATTAGTTCCATTGAATTGTTTCTAAAGGTACAAAGTTTTTGCCTCCATGAGCTGATTCTGTTTTGCTATATTTTTCCTTTGGAAGAGTACTTTTTTATTATTACTACATTTTTTGTTATTCATAATGTTTACATTCTGTGTGGGGAAGTTTGTACCTGTATTTAATACATCTTAATTCCTGTTTTTAACCCAGTTTCCCTTTCCTCCTCCCCCCATCTCTTAATTTCCTTTTTTTTTTAACGTGTGTAGTACACAGTGTTTATATTCCTTGTGAGGAGTTGGCACATGTTCGTAACACACCTTAATCCTTTTCTTCCCTTCCGCCTCATCCCATGATCCCTTCTCCCTTTGAGAAAGAGCCACTTCCCTATCACCCACTGAATATTTTCTATTTTTCTCTTCACTTGTACTTGAGGTTCCTCATATAAGAGAAACCAGGCAATATATGAGTAGTCTGTTTTTAGCATATGGTGGTCGTGTCTTCCCCTTGAATTTGGATGAGAGGGTAAACATGTCTCTTCTTTTCTCTGGGTTATCTCTCCGTTTGTTCATTCTGAGGCAGAGTCTCTGTGTCACCCAGTCTGCTCCTCCCTCCTGAGCGCTGGGCGGACAGGTTCACACCGTGACTGCCAGCTGTCTGCACCAACCCTGCGTATTCCCGGGCCAGTGCTGTTTGTTCGATCTGCCCCTAGCCTGTTTTATTCTTTCTCTCTTTTCCTTTTGGTTTTTTGTTTGTTTGCTTGGTTTTTTGTTTTTATTTCATGTTTATAAATAAAGTGTAGAATTGATTCATCTGGACAGCTCACAAGGATTTCTTCTACCATTGCTCTCATTTTTGGCCTTCTTAGGATTTCAGGACTTCTTGCAAGTTCTAGAATAGGTGAAGTATTTCAGGTGAAATACTGAAATCTTTTAAAGATATATGTCACGGTGAGAGAAATTGGCAGCACCCACAAGCCTAAGATGTCACAGAAATGACATGACTCTGAGCCTCTGTTATTATAGGAGGCCTGGCTCCTCCTAAGCAGGTATGTCTGCCTTCAGTCAAGGAGTAGCTACGGGTTCTAGGGAAGAAGGGTGGGAAGACTTATCATGACTGCAACCCTATTTTTAGAATTGCTATAAACTTTCTCTTTTATACATTTCAAACTCAGAATCGCTACCTAAATAAACTACTGCATGTGAATCAGCCCTCGGGCCTGCCTCAAGGAAACCCGGACTCAGATAGCTCTCTGAATTAAACCCTTGGTCTGGGAGCCCTGAGACCTTCTCTCGTCAGTTGATCAGCTCTGCGCTTGTGTGTACTTTACCTGTGACTTCGTACATTTACAGGGGAGCAGAGGATATAAAGTCCAGTGCGGCAGAAGCCACATGAACACGTTGTGACGTGTTTAGCTGAGGTTTGGCCGCACCCTTTCCTCTGTCTCCCTTCACCCGTCTCACCCCTGCCCTCCAGTGCAGAGCCAGAAGAGATACAATTCCACAGCTGAACAAAGCTCACTTACATTTGACTTCTATACAGCTCTGGTTTTTATGACAGGAACGAGCTAATGAAATGACGTGCGTCACTGTATTATTTGTCAAGTATTCCAACAATGAGTAATTAATCATCGACTTAGTGCCAGGCCCCTAAGAAGATAAAAACATCCATAATCTCAGTCCATATCATCCAAAGATTGTATCTTGGTGAGAAGTCCCCTGAAAGAGGACTATGACACGTAAGATTACACCCAGGGAGCCCCACACAGGGAGAGCTCGCTGTACTGGGGAAAGTGCTTAGGAACCCTGCACAGAGTTCGCACGCCCCCGGTATCACCCCACAAGTGGATGGGTGTCAGCTCAGGGGCCAGGTGATTCTACACTACCGTGGAGGCCCGCGTGGTGGCGCACACATAGCCCCCAGCTCTCAGGGGACTGAGGCGAGATTCACCATGAGTTCAAGGCCAGTCTGAACTACACAGTGAGTTTAAGGCCAGCCTGAACCACATAGCGAGACCCTGTGTAAAGAGTCCAACTACATACACACATGCATGCATGCATACACACATATGTGCACACATGCATATATACACGCGTGCATGCATACATATATGGATGCACACATACATACATGCACATATACACATACACACATACACACCTCAACACACATACATACATACACACATGCACGCATACACAGACACACACACATACATACATACAATGCACACAGACATGCACACACATACATGCATACATGCATGCACACACACATATACACATATGTGCATGCATGCATGCACACATGCATATACATACACACATACACATACATACACACATACATACATAATGTTGGACAAATCCTGAAGAGCTACTCACAAAATGCCTTTCTGAAAGACTGCTCCATTTCCCTGATAAATCACATGCACCGCTGGTATGAGTCAAGGAAGGAATGAGTTGGCAAAAAATAAGGCAGCGCAGAGAGCTGAAGTTTTCTATGAACATGAGAATTTTAAAAATGTATTTTAGTTTTATTTACTAGTACTGAGAGGCTGGGGACAGAAAACGGAATGAACAGGGAAGACAGGACATTGGTCTGGAGGCAAAAGTCCCAGCTGGCTGAGGTTGGGGAAGGTCATTATTTTATAAGGCGCACAAATGTGGGATATTTCAAGTTGCTGGCCAAGTATGCTGGTGAAGGTTGGAGTCGGCTTGTACTGGGTCACAAGAGCCACCTGTTCAATTGCCAGGAATTTTATAAGCTGGTTGTCAAACAACAGTTATTCAAGATTAAATGGGGAAACTCACAGTTAAATCTTATTAAAAATAAAATATTCAAAACTTACCAGGTCCCAATCATTTTGCCACACTGTACATCTATTCTCTGAAATCTATAAGATATGTGTACTAGAAATACTATGTGATACTATAACAAAACACCACACGGTAACAGCAGACCCAGATCTCTTCCTGATTGCGCTCAGTGCTGCCATGCGGGTAGCTTGTAGTGTAGCTTCCTAGGATTTAGCAGAGCTATATCCCAGGTGTTTCTGTTCGGAAAGCGTGTCATTGGATGTTTCCCAGGATACCCCTGAGCCACGGGCACAGCGCCTGGATCTGGCTGCTTGAGCTTTCAGCTCAGTCAGTTACGAACTCCATGACCTGGCCACATACTGAGTGAATCAGAATACACGGAGCACTTAAAACATCACCTGCTACAGTTGTCCTCCCTTATCTGCAGCTTAGCTTTTTATAATTTAAGTTACCCATAGCCAGTCACGGTCCAAAACTACTAAATAGAAAATTCCAAAAATAAACAATTCCTAAGTTGTTGACTGTGCCCCCTTCTGAGTAGCATGATGGGATCTCACATCATCCTGCTCTGGCCCGGCCACGTCACAAATCCCTCCTTGTGCAGCGTATCCATGCAGTGTGTACTACCTGCCTGGTAGTCACCTAGCAGCAGTTTCAACTGCCTGATCAGCTGTCACAGTGTCACAGGGCTCACTCTCAAGAAATCCTATTTTAGTCTCTAATGACCCCAAGGGACAAGAAGAGGGATGCTGGGAGTTTTAACTCTCCAAGAAGCTATAAAATACCTCCCTTGTGTGAGAAAGCAGAAATTCTTTGCATTAAAAATGAAAGACGAAGTATGCTGAGATTGATGAGGCAGGTGATAACAAAATGGGGTTCAGGTAGGGTCGGTGCTGTCTGTGATTTCGGGCATCCACTGGGGCTTGGGGGTGAATGTGCGCAGAAGAAGGGCTACAGTGTGCAGCCGCTCACCATTATTCATGCTGCTGCTGTAGTGACACTGATTTACATGGTGATAATAAATACCCACCTCCTGCATAACGTCAGGCATGCACAGACACGCACAAAGGCCTGGCTTTCCCAGGACCGTGTCCTGGGGTCAGAGTCCCGGCGTTTCCTGGGCACACGGGCCCCGCTGCAGGACACGAGCCCCCGCTCGCCTGTCAGTCCCGGGCTGGCACCCGGACAGCTGCCCGTGGCCTTGTCTGTGAGGTGACCCAGTGGCTGTGAACCAGTCGGCTTTCACTGTGGCAAAATTCCAGGACGATTAACTTACGAAGACTTAAAAGCTGTGTCATGGTTTTAGGGATTCCGAGCCAGGGGGATCCGCTGCCTGTGGGCCCCTGGTAGTGCACCTGGTAGCCGAGGAAGGGGCTTGTGTTGGGATGAGCTGCTAACCCCCTGGCCAGGACGCCACCAAGGAGGAAGAAGGGCCGGCTGTCACGAGCCCCTCGTGGGGCTGCACAGGCCTCGCTCCTAAAGGCCTCACCACCTCCCGGGGGGCCAGCCTGGGGACAAAGCCCTCAGCACGTGGCCTTCGGTGACAGCATTCGGACGTCACAGGCAGGCTCCCCGGTGCCTCCTGGCTCTTCCCTCTGCTGGCTGGATGTAGCCACGGTGGTGGACGCCACAGCAGTCACTTTGAACTCTGAGGCGACTTTGGGAATTCAGAGTCCCTGATGAAGCAGTAACGGGCTGCGTCCCCAAGGAGCCCAGGAAGCACAGTCTCCCATGAGCCCTTTCCTGGGAAGGGGCACGGAGTGTGACTCTCAGGCCCTCTTCAGTGTGCTCCTTCAATCGGCAGACGTGACCGAGTTCAGAACCTGGATCTCCCTCAACCCTTCGGGTCTCCGTGGTGGTGAAGCTGTGCCTAAGTTAGCGGTGACGGTGCTGCCTGCACGCGTTAGGTGCTGGGAAGCGCCGGTCCGGCCACTGGTCTTCGGCCCTTCGTCCTCTCGGCCGTGTCCTGTCCTCCTGGCTTGCGGCTTGGTGGGGTCGCAGTGGCGCACAGCAACCGGTGGAAGCGGCCCTTGGAGGGCGGAGCCGGGCACGGGGTGGTGAGGAAGATGTATCCACCCTTTCCCTGCACTTCTCTGCCTCTCTCAGCCCCTGTCGCTGTGGCTCTGTGGGGTGCGGGGCTGTCCACGGCATAAACACCTCCCAGGGAGAGACCCGCTGTTCCCACCCCCACTTGCTTGGAAAGTGCTTTGGATGCAGGTTGCATTCGTATTCAAGCCTGCAGAGGATCTGTTGTCAGGAGATTCTGACAACAGAAAGCAGAGTTTAACCAGGTACCCCAAGAGAGGGGCTCCACCACACCTTGGGCCCCAAGGGAGAAGCACCAGGGTCCCAGGGGACAGGAGGCAAAGGAGCAGTGGAAAGGTGTGGGCAGTGCCTTCGCTGTGGCTTTCAGGGAAAGGCACCCAGGAGCAGTGGGAGCAGGTTAAACGGGTGTGGGCCTGGCTACTTTCAATGCTTCCCCTGGGCTCCAGCTCTGGGAACGATCTACAGCCAACTGCTGCTTTGCCCACGGGTAACTGGAGCGGGAGAATAAGGTCTGGGGTAGGAGACCCAGATGCAGGGAGAAGACTGTGGTTGGTTGGGTCAAATATGAAGGGCTCAGTCCTAGGAAAACTCCTAGGAAACCTTGGCTATCTGTTGGAATTTATGCAGACTGGGAAAGTCAGCTCTGCCCCGTCAGCGGGACCCTAGGTGCCAAAGCACCCAGAGGACAGACAGAGAAGCCCTAACCCAGGGAAGCTTAGAGAAGACGATGCTTTCGCCTTGGAGGGGGAGCATTTGGCGTGGCAGCACAGACAGCAGGTCAGGTAAGTGCACGACACGCCCGCCACAGGAAAGAGGACGCGAGCGGAGACTGGAGAAGGAGCAGGTGGCAGGGACCGCTGGGTGTCCCGAGTTCTACTGCTGATGCCCTGGGCTGCCCCGAGACAGAAGGAGCCCCTGCCGGCCCGGCCGGGGAAGCCACAGGCGTCCGAAGTGCGAAATCTCTGGGCGCAGCCTGGACCTCAGCTCCAGGGCCCATCCTGAAGTTGACGCTGGCCGCTGAGTGCAAGGCCGACTCCAGTGAAATCGGCAGGACAGCAGCCGAGGCAGGGTCAAAGTAACACACAGCCTGGACCGTCCAGGCGGATCGAGGAAAGAGCTGTGACCACGATGTTTTAAATGAATCGTGGAGGTGATAATGCACAGGATGGACAAGAGGGCGAATAGAATAAAGGAAAATGTTGGATAGAAAACAGGTGAGCACGTGAACAGATGAGGATCCAGAGGATGGAATTAAAGGGTAAGGACGTCTAAGAATGCCTTTTGAAGTGGCCACCGAACTTGGTGGCCCTGGGAGGCCTCAGGTCTTTGGGGCCTGCGTCGCCAGGACAGCGCTGATGCTGCAGCGGAGGAGCCGGCGGTGAGGGACCGAGACACCGCTCTCCCCGTGCTGTGACGGCGCAGTGCGGGCCGGGGCTCCCTGTGCAAGCTCACGGGCCCCTGGCCACACACGGACGTCTGACTGTCTGATGCCAGCCAGGCACGAGGAGGCGAGCTGGGGTCCGTGGTGCACTCCCTGCCACTCGAGAGGCTGAAGCAGGAGGATCAGGAGCCTGAGGACAGCCTGGACGATTTAGCAAGACCCTGACTCAGAGACAACCAAAGGAAAACATTTGTGGGGGGCTGAGGTGGAGCTCAGCCGTAGAGCACCTGCCTCGAGTGCACGAGAGGTCCGTGTTCTGCAAGGAAAAAACCCTGTGATCAAAACAGGGAATACTTCTGTGATCTGAGAAAAACATCCTTAAGGTAATCGAAGAAGCTAATTAACTGAGCATCGGTCCTCTGGATTCCCACGTCATCTCGGGGTTTTTGCTTTGTTTTGTGTTATAATAGCCCCGCTTGATTATTATTTTCAGAATTCAGTGACAAAGAAACTGAGGCTGAAAGGGTTGAAGGGAACCTGCCGTGGCCACACCGCCGCGGGGACGGGCTGATGGCGCAGCACGCTGACTGTGAGGGTGAACAAGTGGGGCGAGGCCGTGTTCAGGGTACCTAAAGTCTCCTGGGGACCTGACCTCGGGTCTTTGCTCCGATGGTCCGCAGAGCTCCTGAATTAACCGGTGACTCCTTTTACCCCCGTGTTTATAAATAGAACTGACCACGTTTACCAAGATGGAATCCAGAACAGAACGGATAATCTCTGTAAAGATAGGGATAAAGTTGTTTTTTTAAACTGATCTTTACTGAAGGACCTAGATTAAAAGTTTCCATGACATCTCGGAGGAAGGTTTATTTTGAAACGGCGGCACGCTGCGTGAGGTGGGGCACTGCGGCTGCTGGGCAAGAGCGCAGCGCGTTTATCCCCCAGATGCGGAGGCTCAGCAGGCCCGGCTTTACCGTGCGCTTTCCCGCAGAAGACGCGTTCAGGGGATCCCTGGTCCACGTCCACACACAGCCAGGGTCCGCCAGCAAACAGTGCCCGGCCATCCACGGCATGTGCCCGCCACGCGCCTTAGCAGGGTCACCTCGGGGTCCCCGAGTGCCACACAGACTCCACAGTTCCCTGAACCCAATGGTAGCGTCTGTCATGCGTCCTGGACAGCCCCTGCCACCCCGGGCTGGCCTGTGGGTCAGATGTTGCTGCTCTGCCATGTCTAACTAGGAACTTAGCGCCCAGCTGCTGCTATCAGACGAACCAGGTTTAGCCCATCACCTTCTGGGTCAGCTGCCCCACGGGCCTCATTTAGCAGCTGGCTATTACCGCTTCATTCCCGATGGTAACGTACTGTATGTGTTGCCTACGTCCTCCGTGACAAAGCCCAGCACAGCGTGGCTGAAAACCGTGGCCACATCCTTCCACACCTGGAGACTGGAAGTCTGGAGGCAGGTGGGCAGGCTGCACCCCGCTGGAGACTCCAGGGCGGGATCTTCCTGCCTCTTCCAGCCTCTGTGGCCCCCGCTGCTCCTCACAGCAGCAGCAGCATCGCAGGGCAACTCCTGTGTGTGTGGGAGCCTCCAGGTCCCTCAAAAAGATGCCGAGTGTCGCACCCAGGACCCACTGTCCCCCAGCGTGACCTCACCGTCAGCTGACTGCCTCTGCAGGGACTGCCCTAAGGAAGGTCAGGTTCACGGGCACTCAGGGTCAGGACCGGAGCACGGCTCCTCGGGGACCCGGTTCAGCCGTGAACAGGCCACAGTCCCCGGAGCCGTCCTCGGATGGGGAACCCTGCTTCTGCTGTGTGCCACACAAAGCCACACACTGGTGCCATCGGGGATCCAGGCTGCCACCTGCTCCAGGGCAACGGGACGGAGCCCGGAAGAGGACAGACACTGCGGGGCTGTGTCCTTAATTCCTCTCGCAGCGTTTCGGCCTGGCGGAGGGGCGGGGGCGGGAGTTCTCTGCCACCCAGCTGAGCCCCAGGCTGCTGCACTGCCAGGACCAGAAGCCAGGCCCCCGGCAGCAGCCCCCAGAGCTCCAGGGTGGTCCCTGAGCCCTCGAAGCCCTGCCCTGCTCCTGGCCGGGTCATCAGGGTCCGAGCCCAGACGGAGGAGAGCTGGCTCCCGTCACGGCAGCCGCGGGTGGCCCGCAGCTCAGGCTCCGGCAGCAGCGGTTCCCGTCCTCTCAGAGCAAGCGACCCCCGTGGGGTTAACCTGGCGGTTCCTGCACGGACCCCGGGGCGCTGAACTCCCTGGGGGCGCCCGGTGCTGGAGGCTGAAATCTCTCCCGTGATTCTCTTTGCCCAGCCCTACAGGGCGCCCCTTAAAGAAGCCCCCCACTGCCCAGCGTGTCCCACACAGACTCCGTGCCGGGCGCCGCACTCTGTCACAGGGACGGCGCCCATGCTAGGTCACTCCCGCTGCTGAGCGCCCGGCCTGACTGTCGCCCTGACGGCAGAGTAGGCCTCGTGTCTTTCCACAGGCGTTGGGCTCAGGGTAAAGAGGGCTGAGGGGATGCACGCACACATGTATGTGTGTGTGTGTGCACATCTGTGCGTATACACCTGTGCATGTGTGCATGTGTGCACACATGTGAGTGTGCATCTGTGTGTGAATGTGCGTGACTGCACATGCGTGTGTGTTTAGCGAATAATCCCGACCAACTCAGGAGAGGAGCGGTACCGAGGGCAAAGGAGGGAAGGCGAGCAAACCCTGCCCCCGATGCCTGCCCGGGGCAGAGCGCATTCAGCTGCAGATCACCAGGTCACCTGTTGGACAGCACTACGCCAGCGTGCAGCCTCGGGGCCCCAGGTCCTGGTCTGGAGAGGAGGGCCCTGAGGTGCAGAGTTAAGCTCCAAGCGGTTCACGGGGATTTCTGGGCTCTGGAGAGGGAAATGGCAGGGAGAGCCGCAGGGAAGCTCCCTCGGGAGAGAAGGTTTCCTCGAGGTCCTCTACAGACCCGGGCGTTTGCCTTCTGTGTCGCAACCCCACAGTGAGACCGGGGAAAGCGGGTGAGCCTCTGAGCGGGTCCGTGATCAAACACAGGCTGCCTGTCGGAAATTCAGATTCTGCATCGAGGTTATTACACTACGATGTGATGGCGAAGTCCATCTGAAATTCAAATTCAGCCCTGCTACACCACACGTGACTGCCCTGCCTCTGCGGATGAAGACGGACTGCGTGCGGGCACACCCCACTCCCTCCCTCCCTTCCTAGAGGGAGGCAAGCTTTTGGGGAGTTCCAGCAGCCTCTCCAGACACCTGGAGCCTCAACACATCCGACACAGATGGCAAGGAAGGAGGACGGAGAGGGGTCCAGCCCTGCCACCCTGACGAGGAGGTGGTGCCGCCCACTGAGGGAGGGAGCCCACGTTTATCAGCGCTCACGGCGTGCGGGGAAGCAGCCAAGGGGCCCTGGAGGTCACCTCAATTGCCCATCTGTTGGTGAACGCTCTTGATGGCTTTTCTCTGCGAGTTTTCCACACTGTAGTTTCCCATCTTCTGAGGGCCTGGGCTGCAGCTGGCCAAGCTCCTGGTCCCTGTGGGTCCTCACTACATCACCGATCAGCCCGGCCAGCACCCCGGTTACAGGCAGAGTGGACACGACATGGCCGTGACAGACCCAGAGACCACCATAGGGATTGAGATGGGCGGGAGCCTGGCCTCAGTCTGGTTTTCCAGAAAAGCATGATTGATGGTTTTTTGTGGGACTCAAAAGCCATTTTTGCTAAAAATTGTGACTCCTCACTTGAGCCTATGGACACCCGATAGATAATAAAAGTAGCACAAAGCTTAACTTTGGTTTTGTGCTCTTTGTCACTAAAGCTTTGGGTCCCATCCATTCTCACCCCTGCGTACGATCATCCTTGAGACGGTGTCTGGTTAGAAGTTGGCAAAACCAGCTTCAGTACCCCTGAATTTATAGGATGTGACGACACCAAGGGAAGAGATGTACAGGGCCTTTGCACCACCCCAAGTCTCCAGCTGTTGTCCTGTACCCGTGATCACCTGGGTTCCCAGCAAAGCAGAGGCCCCCATGACTGACACCAGCAGAGGCCGTGCTGTCACGGGAAGGGAGCCAGCCCTCAGCTGTGAGGATCCCGGAGCTAGGAAACCGGGACCAGGATACTGTGACGACCACGAGACCTCAGCCCACCAGCTGTCCTGCCGCGTGGGTGGCCGTCTGAACCTCCATCAGAGTCCCCTCCCGCCAGCCACCCAAGCTCGGACCCTTGCTGATTTTTCTCACTCTTGCTCTCACTGGCAAGGGCCGGCCTGACCTCTGTCAGCTCCTCAAGCCAAAGTCTCTTACCATCATCTCTCACTCTCTAATCGAAGCTTTTTTCTTATAAATCTGTGCGTCACTTTTAATTTCCATGTTTACTGAAAGTAAGGATCCATGTCAGCCAGCAACCGGGGGAGCAGGGCGCCAGGAGGCTGCTCCGGGGAACTGCAGCCTCGCCCGAGGGAGCGCGGGGCGTTCATCCCCGGGGGTGGCAGCGGGGAGGGGTTTCCTGAAGTCACACCACAGAAGGGCAGCCTGGGAGCTGAGCAGGAGGCGCTCAAGGAAGGCCTGGGCAGAGGAGGTGTGGGGCCATGCCTGCCACAGAGACACGCAGGTGCAGAGGGCGTGATGGAGGTGGGGACCCCCCGAGAGACGTGGGGGGCCAGAGGTCCGGATGAGTCTGCGCACAGCGAGACGTCAGACCTCAGGGCCGGGTTCCTGGCGCTGATTTCATCCCAGGGAGCCAGCCCAGCAGGCCTGTGGCATGGCCGCCATGTCTGCACCATCCCTGCTGCCCGCTGGCCCCATTCAGGGCGACCTCCCTCCCAGTAGTGACCTCCCCCAGGCCTGGGCTCCACTGGGGCAGGGCCTGTCCTCCCCAACTCATAGGTCTCTGGCCCCAGCTTGCTGTCTTCCGCTGGTTCTGACACCTGTTCCTCGCCCAGGCCCAGGGCCTTGAGTCCGAGGGACCACACTGCCCCAGGGGCCGGGCCAGGGCTGCACAATCCCACATGTGTCTGCGCTTTGCAGAACGGAGAAGGAGAGAAGCAAAAGGAAGTTTCTCGGCTGCTTCCGTAGTTAAGCACCCCCTTTCCAGCACCACCCACAAGCAGCCAGGGCCCGCCAGCGAGATGCACCCGGCCATCTGGGAGCATGTGCCCACCAGGTCCCTGGGCACAGTCACCTAGGGGACCCGGGCGCCTGGAGGCAATGTCTGTCCCGAGGCCTTGACAGCCCCTGCCACCCCGGCCTGGCCTGTGGGTCAGATGCTGCTGCTTTTCTGGGTCTAACTGGAGCTCAGTTCCCGGTCCTGTGCAGGGCGCAGGTCCCCACGCCCACGGGGCAGTGCAGTCACGGGGGCGAGGGGTGAGGAGGGGCGGGTGGAGGCTGGCGAGGCCGTGAGGGCGGGGCCGTCCTGTGCTGGAAGAGGAGGCGGCGTCCGGCTCCAGGTCTGCAGCCTGCGGAGTCCCCGCCAGCACGAGCCCTCACACAAGGTGGGTGCTCAGTACTGAGCTCCCCAATCTCCAGAACTGTGCTAGTGTGACCTGGGCCAACCTCTAGTCCTGCTCTGTCACCTGATCTGCGGTATTTGATCATAGCAACAGGACACAGACGAAGGCGGGGGGGAGAATCCCTGTTACCCCAAATACTAGTGGGGAAATGGACTCCAATCCCAGCAATGCCACTTGCCACCTGAATGACTGCTCAGTGACTCAGTTTCCCCACCTG
Source organism: Dasyprocta punctata (assembly GCA_004363535.1). NCBI lineage: Eukaryota > Metazoa > Chordata > Mammalia > Rodentia > Dasyproctidae > Dasyprocta > Dasyprocta punctata. Next base: position 14,405 of record RJWM01035757.1, read on the forward strand.
TAAGGTAAGGTCAGCCACAGAGCTCAACACACAGGGCCACCCTGAGAAACTCAGTGGAGCGACCACGAGGAACCCTGTGCTCATTCCTGGGGTGCGGTCTGCACCCAGCACGTCTCTGGGTGTGCACTTGGGCCCGCTGCAGGCCCAGGCCTGCGTGAAGGCAGGACACGTAGGCTGGAGCGCTCACACTTCTGCTTTGCTCTGCTCCTCAGCCCAGAGAGGAATCTGTTTCCTCCCGGAGAAACGGGAGGCTGGGAAGAGAGAGAGGCAGGCCGGGCCTCGCGGCAGGAAGGAGAGGAGATGAGAAACGTCCTGGGGTATAAGAAAGCAGCACAGCGCAGCAGCGAGGCGTGGGCTGTGTGAGAGTGTGGCTCTCAGCTCACTACGGGAAGTGCAGCAGTTCGGAGCTGGACGGCGTCAGTCCACCCACGAGGCTGTGACCAGAAGCCGACCGTCTGCTCCCCTGGCGTCCCATGACGATGCTGACAGGTGTGCGGGGACGGGACCTGCCCAGTGCCCTCCAACCCGACTCCAGGGGAGTCGCTTCGGCAGGGCGGGAGGACCGGCAGCAGGACAGCTGGCCGTGGGGGCCGAGCACGGAGGCTGCATGAAGATGCACCTGTGCCTTCAGACACACCCTGCGTCGTTACCCCACAGTGCCTAGGAATGAAAAGAGGAAGACACGAGCACCCCGCCCCGAGCTCCTGGAGCAGGGGAAAGTCAGGCCCATGCAGGCGCCGCCCCAGCCTGTGCCCAAGACGGGCGGACACGGTCCAGCTGCAGGAAGCACAGGCAGTCTGCCCGCCGGGGAGAGCGGAGGTGGGTGCGAGGGGAAGAGGCGCCGTGCCCCGAGTGGAGGGCGTCGGGGTGCACTGGCCGCGCTGGCCCGGTGCTTCTCTTGCGGGCTGCAGCAGCGCAGGCTGCAAGGCGGGGCCAGGCTGAAGAGCAGGCGCTGTGCGTGCGGGCAGCTGCCGGGATGCGGCTGCGGGGAGAGGGACCTTGTCTGTCGCTGGGTCGGCGTTGCAGAAGGATCCTGCCCACGGAGGCAGCGGTGCGCGACTCTATACAGGAAAACCAGGCTAGAAGCGTGACGCCATCTCTCGTCTAGCAAAGGGCAGCCGAGGGAACCCCAGGGCCCGGGAGGAGACCGGGGTACGGGGCCCGGCCCCAGCGGTCAGCCCTCCGGCCAGGCTGAGCGTCCGGCTCCTAGCTGAGTGCTGCAGTGCTCACCCAGGACCGAGACTGTGACGGCGTCTGCGGACAGAGTCACTGTAGGGCGATCGTGAATGACGAGGAAACCTCGGAAGTCACAGATGAACCAATCCAAAAAGACTAACTACTTACAAACATTTAGATACAGTGTTTTACCCACCGTTCTGGTTTTACACTGTATGAAAAAACGTTTCTGTAATAAGGTGGACCTTTAGTTTTACAAGAGAAGCAGGACTTTAAAGTAGAGTGAGGCCCTGCGGGGGAGCCCGGCCCAGAAGGACCAGTGTCCTTGGAGGAGGAGATGGGGGCGGAGACACAGAGAGGCGGGAGGAGGCGACGGCCATCTGAGAGCCACCCGGGAGGTTCTGGGAGACACCGGCCGTGCTGACGCCCTGGCCCTGGACTCCGCACTTCCTGGACTACGAGGTGACAGGTGTGCACCGCGCGTGCGGTCTTGTCTACGGTGCTGGCTGTGACAGTCCTCAGACACGCGCAGCCTCCCTCCACCCCTGCCGAGGGCCGGGCTTCTCAGCCCAGCGGTTCAGTGGAAGCAGGTGCATTTTGGTTATTTCATTTGATTAATATAACAAACTCCTGCTTTATCTTTTGTTACATAATCTTTTATGGATTAAATAAAAGTGAATAATTATAAAACTCCTAGGACACATTGTCCAGGTAAAGGAAATAATAAAACTCCCCTGGTGCATAACAGGAGAAATAAAAGCTGAAAAGTTCCCTGTCGTCTGGAGGCACCACCCTGAGCAGCTCGGGCTCCCTTAAAGATTATAATCTCCCCTGCAGAACCATTAAACCCATATGGCTGTTTCCAGGACTCCTAGAGCAGGCTCGTGAGTACGACCCAGTCCTCAGGTCCTCAGGTCCGCCGTTCTTTTCATTTCTCCGGCTGGCGAGCCCGCCCACAGAAACCAAGCCCCCGTGGGCCAGGGTTACCGCTGTGAGTTCTGCCGTGCTGGAGAACGTTTGCCACACTTCAGCTGATTCAGCTCCCGAAACTCTGGCTTTGAGAAGATGACATTCCAGTACTGCGCAGTTTCAGTCTGCTTGCAAAGTGACCGCTCCTGGAAAGACAAGTAGGTTAGTATTCCCTATGCTTTCTAGTAAATACAGCTACGAACCCTGGACCCTGTATGAGAAGCAGCACAAGAAGACTCAGGAAGGCGGAGGGAAGGAGACGTGGGTCTCAAGTCCCTCCCCAGGCACACTTCCGGGACCTCATTCTCCCACCAGCTCCCATCCCTCCCCGTAGGCCACGGTCAAGGCCCAGCCTCCACCCCGTGGGCCTTTGGAAGATGCTCCAGGCCCACATCTGTCCCGCTTGTCTCCTGATGGAGACAGGGACCTGCGTCCGGCCCCTGCTCCAGCCGGAAGGACCTTGCCCACCACTGTGGCTGTCCTTGCCTGCTGCCTCCGTCTGCCCGTCCGACAGGAGGCCCCACTCACGGGCAGAGAACAGCCCTGGTCAGAAAGGAAGGAGCCCGGTGTGAAGCCACATTGTACCCTTCCTCCCCAGGACACTGCAGGCCTCGCAGGGCCCACAGTGCCTCCTGGTGTTTGGTCCGTTGCAACAGGAGCTAGTGACTGCCAGTGAGGCGTGTGCACCAGAGAACAGGGCAAAAGGCCAGAGTGCGGTTCCATGATGAGCAGCGTGGGGGCGGGACTGGGCTTGGCTCACTCTTCCCCTCCCTCAGCCACCCTGCAGGTGCCAGCTCCGCCCTGGAGCATCCTGCAGAGGGGCTCCGGCCAGACCTCCCCGCTGCAGCCCGGCCTCAAGAGTGAGCAGAGAGGAAGGCAGGCGCCCCCGGTCTTGAGACGACCGCAGACCTGCCAGCCCCAGACTGCTGCGACGGGTGCACAGCCACGCCGAGCCTGGGCTCCCAACCCTCAAAGCCCCCAAGATTTGATGCGCAGTGATAGATCCGTGGTGCTGTTACGCTAGGTCTTAAACCACCTCCGAAAGCCTTTGTTCCCAGTGAAATACTCCCACGAACACAAATCGAGAGACGATGAGAAACTGCCCTAAATTCCTAACGCCTAAGCACCCACACCGCACCGTATCACAAAACCACTTCTGTCTGCCTCGCATGCGCAGCCCGTGAGGCCCCCCCGCTTCCTTCATCTGCTTCCCTACTTTGGATTTTGTGTAAATGGGGCCGGACGATTGAAAACACGTCTACTTGCTGGCGCCTCCTCCCATGTTCCCAGCCGCCAATCATGGAAGTTCCTTTGTTCCCCGGCTCATGGGCTGCTGTGTGTGGGTCCCCGGACGAGGCGGGCCCTGACTGAGTCACTCCAGCCTGGCTCCCTAAGCCTCGGGGATGAGTGTGTGGGTGGCGATCAAGGACCAACAGGGACCTGAGAAGCCCTGCTCTCGGGGGCGGAGCACACAGGAAGCCAGGGTTCTCCTCTCACTGTCTCCCCGACTCTGGGGCTCCAACTTCCTTTCTCAGTCCACGCCCCGCCGTCCTTCGGGGCCACCTCCCCCGTGCAGCCCCAGTCCAGGCGGAAAGGCACCGGTCTCCACCCCCTGGGATCCACACCTGAAAGACGACAAGTGATTAATTTTCTGTTTTCAATCACAAGAGACAAGAGGAGGAGCTGAGTCACCTCAGAAGCCAGCTTGCAAAAAGCGTTTTCACAGCCACTTGGCAGGTGCATAATAAAATATAGGTAGCACGGAATTTACCTTCGTGCCACTTTTCAGTGTCCACTTCACTGGCATCCGGTACCTTACCCTTGCCGTGCAGTCGCCACCGCCATCCACCCATGGAACCCTGCCTGCCTTCTCTCAAAACTTCAGCCCTGCGCCCACTGACAAAGGACTTTCCATTTTCCCTCCCACCTGCAGCCCCTGGCAACTACGGTCCCACTTTCCGACTTTCTGAGCCTGGCTAGTCCAAGTAACCCGGAGGAAGTGACGTCACACAGTGCCTGCCCTTTCGTGGCTGGGTCATGTCACTCAGCACAGTGTCCTCCACACCGTGGCACCATCAGAACCCCCTGCACACAGCTACAGTGTTTTGTTCATCCACCCAT
>RJWM01035758.1:0-18672 GCA_004363535.1 Dasyprocta punctata
GAAAGAAAGAAAGAAAGAAAGAGACTCCTATATCTAGTTCTCTACAGAACATGGCCTTTTGAAGTCAATCTCAGCTATAAGCTTCCTAACTGATTTTGCTAACTATAACCCAAGTTCTTGAATGGCTTCTGCTGCATCTGATTATACTCCCAAACTATATCATCTGAAAATATTACCCATGTGTCAAAGAGCAATCTTTAAAGTGAAGTGACAACCAATGATGACTATTGCCTAGGTAAGAGACTGCCAATTTTCAAGTTATCTAGATATGAATATTGTTTTGTTACTGTGGGATGAGATGTCTGCAAAAAGAGAAAAGAAAGAAGGAAGAAATAATTAAGGAATAAAGAAAACATTATAATTACTGTGAGTTGATGTAAAGGAAAGCTATTAGTATATATGGAGAAGAGATTATAGATATGCTTGGTTGAAACAACAATCAAATATCCATCAGAGAGAAAGAAAAAATGATAAAAATTACATTACAAAGCATAAAATAACAAATATATAAAGGTTTGTCTTACTTTCCAGGAAGTAGCCTGTTATGGCTTAGATCAGAAATGTCCCCCCAAAAGTCTCATTGTGTTCGGAGAAGGGGCTTTGGAAGGTTATTGGATCCTGGGAATGCTTCGTCATCTGTGAATTAATCCACTGATGAGTTCAGGTGCCCTTAAAACGTAGGCCGGGTGGGAAAAGACGGGTCACTGGTGCATGACCTGAAAGAGGATGCCCTTGTCCCTGGCTCTTCCCTCCTCTTCCTGCTTCCTGGCTGCTATACCTGGCTCCCGCTGTGCCTTTCTGCCGTGTCCATTCTGCCTCAGCACCAATAAACCACACATTCAACCTCTTGAAACTCTGAGCCAAAAGAAAGCTTCCTTCCTCAAATTGTGGGTGTTGGATATTTTATCCCAGAGATGGGAAAATGACGATGGGGAAAAAACCTATGTTTTAAAAGTTAATCATTTTTCTTTTTTTCCCTTTATACTTTTATACTTTTTCACCCCCCCCGTCTCTGTGTGTGTGTGTGTGTGTGTACACACATGTATGTACAAGGGAAAGAGAAGGAAAAAGGAGAGCGACGATGGACATAAAGAAAGGTCACGTCAAAAGGAAAGGAACACTGGACAGAAATGGTAGACACCAAAGTATCAACAAAAAACTGGTAGGGAAAGGATAATACAAGCCAACATTGATAAATGTCACCACCACAGAAATAAATCCAGACATCTTGACTGCAGTAATTCACACTTATGCTGTATGTCTTTTCCACATCAGTCAAAACTCAATATATGCAAAGACTTCTTCCATCTTCCCCAACTCTTCCTTTCCTTACCCTCAAAGATTTTCCACTATCAAACTTCATTTCCAAATTTCTATTATGACTCTCTTTATGTCAAAATAAACAAACAAAGGGAAAAAGTAGAAACAACCAAAAATAATTCTTTGAAATTAATCTGTTCAGAATAAAATTATATTTACATAATCTCCGAATAAAGACTGTCAACTTGAGACACGGCATGATGTGCAATGTCTAGTGAAACTTACCTTCTCACTTAAATCAAGTCACTTATTCTAAAAACAGCCACTGCAGTCCTATGTCTTTATGTAGACAATGTGGCAGTACATCATGAAGTTCTATGAATTAGTTTCTCTGATATTCTGAATACTGGAAAAATGTGTATGTATCTGTCTATAGTACTATTCATCTCTGAAAATGACACAAAAATACACTGATTTTCTCAAAAAGACAAAAAAAAACAATGATTTTCTATATTTCAGTGTGGAGGATACTCAACATTTTAACACATGCTTGAAATACCGATAGTAAGCTCACAGGCATGTGGGAATTACAGCAAAGAGGAAAGAAAGAGTAGTAGTAAGAACATTGAAGTGGAATATCATTTGCAATGACAGCTGATAAGTAATTTCCTTCTCCTGTTAACCTCCTATCAGACGCTGTATAATTAGCAATTATCACATGCTAACCTCTCACAGGATGCTGATGCGCTCCATTCACATATCTTGCTACCCATCTGCCATCTCCGTGCCTATGGCTCTCTTATCTATCTAGAGTCATACTTTAGTATTCAACTGTTTTGAAACTTGATTTATTTTGACTTGAAAACTTTGCCCCAAAATTCATCATTTGTTTGGTTCAAGGTAGAATTTGTCAGTGTTGATTACCTAATGACTGTCTATCCTTTCTAGCTCAAACAATTTGATACTCATCACACCTCCAGGAACCAATTAACAAGTACCAAAGTACCACTCTGTCTCTATCCCTACGTATTTATCTACCTATTTCTTCATACACACTAGAAGTGTGTATGATTTCATTAAGATTCTTCATGGCAGGTGATTTTAAAATAAGCAATTCTCTCAAGTGAAGAGATTGCAACCACCTATCACCTGGCAACCACCAATGGTTTCCCTAAGGCCTACCCAAAGAAAGGTGAATACTGAACTGGTGTTGGCAGAAGTAAAGTTACATCCAGGGCCAAACGATCACTTCCAACAATAATGATCATGGCTGGCACCACGTAGAAGAGACTGGAAATGGTTTGGCCTGAATACGTGGGGAAGTACCTGAAGCAAAGACATTCAGTTTTTTAGAATAACATATGTATCCTTGGCACAAATTGTTCCCATCTTTGGTGCCTTGTTTTTTTCTCTTATTTTATGAAACTCCTTCTTCTTCCTTGTTTCCAGCTTCCCTTGACTGTTGATGTTCAATCCACCTCTCAGGTGACTGAAATGAGATCTTTGCTTTTAAAAACTACCCTAAAAAAGCCACAGATGTAATCATTTGAAACTTTGGTCTATCTTAATTAAAACACATTTGTAAATGACATAGAGACAAAGTTGATGATGGTGTTGTTAGTGTTAAATGAAATTCCCAATGCCTTATATAGTTTTTACCTTCATCAAAGTGAAAAATCATGCTTTTAAAACCATGCAAAGTTACATTTTAAAAAACTCATGCAAATTTATACTTTTAATTCTATTTTGCATTACAACCATAATTTCACAATAATTAGGTAGACTTAAGCAGAGTTGGAGCACTAATACTTTAAGTACTACTTAGCTTTAGAAATTGCAAATTATATGCTGCACATTTAATAAAATCTCCAAAAATTTTTCCTTCTCTACTTTTAGTATTTTCAGCTTTACACTTTATACTTTAAACAAAATTTATATCAAAGAAATATCATCAGGTTTATACATGGGTGGTATGTAAAAGTCATTGTATCCTTGTAATTGCAGGTTTATGTTTTGAGGATATTTGGTACATAAAGAAAGAAACAATCATCTCTGAAGTTTGATTCACTAGAAGCTGTACTTCACTTTCTGTACTTTTGGAGTTATTTAGAGAAGAGTATGTTCGTTACAGAATAGTGCTTATCCTCATTAATGTCACCAATTTACTGACACATTCTAAATGTAGACTCAAAAATTATAGTCATTTTTAGAACTAATTGATTTCCCTCCTATACATATATCTTCAAGTCATTCATATAGATATTTTCTTTTTAAACACCTTTGCATCTCTCTGACAATGATCAACTCTCACCTCTATAACTCAGAGACACTCTCATCAATGTCATCTTATTTGTGGTTCCCTCCATGCCAGATCACCTTCCAAATCACTGCCAAAATACACCTTTTGTTGCACACTGCTGCCATTGAATACCTTCTCTCTTCTATGGAGTGTGATGACAAATTGCCAAAAATTTCCTTTGCCTAGTTTTTAAAGGTTCCATAATTTGATTTATTCCCTAAAATAAAGAAATTTAGCTTTGTGGTTACAGCAGAAGAAATTGTAGAAAACACACAGGGCGGCAGAAACTTTACAGAATAAATTATATGGTGCTTGGGGACTAACTCATGTGCACGTTTATGTACATTAGAATGTTTGCTTTAAATAGATCTTTATGATAAACAAAGGTAAAAAATCTGGCAAGAAAATTGAATGCAATATTTGTGTTAAGTACTGGAGAACATGGAGATGACTAAAATTTGCAAAATAATCTAAAACAAATAAATTGATTTATAGATCCAATCAAAGTTTAAATTATTTTCTATAATTTATGAATTTAATAGGTAAAACTGGTATATCTGCACGTCTAAACAAAAGAAAAATCAAACACTTTCCATAATTTTGTATCTGTATTCAGCCTTTGATGTCCACAGTTTATTTTTTCATAGGGGAGAGCAATGAATTCTCATTCATATATATTTTTAAAATATAATGTTGCTTTTCTTTATGTTACAAATATTCTCTACTTTTATGCACTGAATTTTATTCAGTTTGAATTACACATGCACATTTTTATATCTTTACTGTTATGAGTCATACTTTATTTGATGGCAAATAAATATTCTGATGTATTTCCTTATAAAATCTTCATAGTTTTAATTTTATATATCACTAATGAAATTACATACTTTTTTAAAATTTTTTTATTTTAAAGATAGTAAAATCCAACAAAACACAACAGAACAAAGTCAATGAAAACAAGGCAATAGAACTAGTACAGAACTTCAAAGAAAGATACTATGAAAACAATAGCTACTGTTATAGATTAAAAACTGGTGGTCAACTTAGCACCAACTGTGTTACATCAGCATGGTGTTAAGTAAAGATCGTCCACCTGAAGAAAGTTGCCAGCATAAATAGAGACATGGAGAAGAAGAGTGAGGCATTGTGGGTTCTTTCAAGAGTTGCTGGCTGCTTACAGGGGGAGAGGGGGGAATGTCCTTAGGCATACCAGAGGCACATCCTTCTCTTCCTGGAGTCCGTGCCAGTCGTGCACTCACCAGGAAGGCAGGCTAGTTGTCTTCTGGTTGGAGCTTCTCTGACCCAAGATGGTGGGTTCTCAAGAGGCACATCTCTTTCTCTTCCTGGAGTCTGTGCCAGTCACGCACTCACCAGGAAGGCAGACTAGTTGACAATTTCTTTTAACGGAATACTGCAACTGGTGTACAGATCTAATGTTATTTTTCCCAATATCCCATGATCTCAAAACATACACAGCATGATCTAACTTTTCTCACTTAGCGAGAGAGAGAGAAAGAGGGAGAGAGAGAGCAAGAGAGAGAGAGGAGAGTGAATGAATGAAATGAGAATAATTCTCTCCTATTTGTGTGGCTGTCATTATATTCCAATAACACAAGTTTGTTTAGTTTACATTGACACTGTTCTCTCAGTTTTTTTCTTGCATCTTCCCTTTTTGCATCTTCATTCTTCAAGTCCGAGATAAAATTATTTTAGCTAAAGCCTATGATTTTGATTTAAACTGGGTTTATAAATTTATAAGTGAAGTAGGGAATTTTGTTTTAAATAGTTGCTTTCCATTGAATGATTTGGAGTGTTGCTCATAGTTTAGTAAGCTGGTTACAAAAAAACAATTTTAAAAAAAGGAATTTTTTTGAGTAACGAGAGTTAATTTGGAAAAGTTCTATAATTATTTTGACTGTTTATTCATGAATAAAAAGTTTATTTTAATAATTATTCTAAACTTGTGAAAGGAAAATGATTGACGCTCCTATCATTCTAAGTAACCACAGATTTATGCACTCTTATGTTGATAAATATGTCAACCAACTATTATGGCACTAATTCTCTCAATTCTCTCTTGATTTTGCATTTTTATTTCTTTTCCAAATCCAGAATGATCATGAGTTTAGTTGCTAACATTCTTTTCTTTGTATGCTTAGCTTCCAAGTATGTTTTTGTATCTTTGAATCGACCCATACCCAACTTTATTCCAAAATTCATCAAAGGATGATATTTTATGCATCTTGATGATTTCTTCCTGCACTTCAGGTGAACTAAACTGAAGCAACAGTGACACGGTCTTTTGGAGTTACTGTGTCACTGTCATACGTATGAAAAACATTAAGAATGGGAATTGCTCCGTCTTGTCCCATGTGTCAATCCTCTGAAGGTTTTGGGCTCTCGATAATAAAAAGGGGGAAAGAGCAAGATCCATTTCTGAAATTTGAGAAAAATAAAAATGAATATAAAAGGAACTTAAATGATCTTAACATTAACTGCAATACCCTTCTTAAAAAGGATTATAATTTGCTTGCCAGAAGTCACATTTTGGATGGTTTAATCTACCTTCCAACGTTTTCTCATATTTATATTTTTTGTCATTAGACCCTTTTTTAAGAGCCTTGCAGGGCAACTCTCTTATCAAAATATCAAAACCATTAGTTAGCCCATTATGCAACAGTTGAAAAGACACATAAAATTTGCTTTCCAAAATTTCATATTTTAAAAAATGTGTCTAATGACATTAGTTCTGCATTACTGTTGGGATTGCCAAATGTGGTAACTGTATTAGTTTACCAAAAATGATAATAATGAATTGTTGCATTTTCTTAATACGACATATGGCTTTCCTGTTGTACTGATACTCTTTCACCCAGTTATTTACCACATCCTTGCCTGCGGACTACCTTCTACTGAAATCAAGTTGTTTTCTGACTGCTGACCCCTATTTTATATTTTCACAATCAGGATTGATGTGTAAGGAAACTAATGGTGTCTAAAACACAGCTCAATGAATGACTCGCCTGAGTTGTGCACTGGGCATTATTTCTCAGAACCTTCAGTGTTTTTCAGCTCTATTTGTCTGCAGCAACTACATGCTTGATAAAACATTCATTTGTTTTTTAATTGACACACTATACATGATTTAAGAGTACAGAATGATGCTGTAAAACAAGTATATATTGTATAACAGTCAAATGAGGGTTTTTAGTTCATTTGTGTCTCATATACTGATTGGTTCTTTGTGGTGAGAAGATTGAAAATCTTCTATTTAAAAAATGCAATCTATCAAACTATATGTGCATACAAACACACACAAAGGAATATTTAGTGTGTGTGTGTGTGTGTGTGTGTGTGTGTGCGTGCGTGTGCATGTGTGTGTCTGTCACTAGGGAATGAGCTCAGAGCCTTCCTAATGAGCTATATCCTCAGCTCTTTTTTATTTTGAGACAAGTCCTCACTAAGATGCGCAGATTAGACTCAAACTTGCAATCTTTTGACAACTAATTTCCAGGATGCTGGGATTACAGGTGTGAACCACCACGTCTAGTTTCAGTTCAGTATTTCCAACCATTGTCACCTGGATGTGCAATAGAATGCCAACATTCATTCTTCTTATTCTTACTCTGTACCTATCAGCTAATCTCTATCTTTCCCCCTTCTCCCATGCTCCACAACCTTGGTAACCACCATTCTTCTCTCTGCTTTGCTGAGATCAACTTTTGGATTCTATGTGATTAAGATCATATGGCACGTGTCTTTCTGTGCCTGGCTTGTTGTACTTACCTTAATGTCCTTCAGTTTCATACATTTTATTGTAAAATACAGAATTTCTTTTTTTATGAGTGGTATTTCACTGCATATATGTACATACTTTCATTATTCATTTATTGACAGACACCTCGATTTAGTCCATGTCTTGGCTATCATGAACAGTGCTTCAATAAATATAGCAGTACAAATATCTTTCAGACATAACTTTTCATAGACCGCCTTTCCTTTACTTTGTATTTCCTACTGGCATTTTCTGGGATGGACTGCCAAATACAGTTCTTGTATTCAATTATTTTTCTCAGAATCTGTGTTGTGAAACCTCTAAGGCATGCCTTTAAGATACGTAATTTTTCCCCATATTTTAGCATTTTATAATTTCACAATACAACATTGTATTTGGCACATCTTTTGGGATAGCTACTTGGTTCACCACAAATCCTGCAATGGTGTAATTTTGCTCTGTAGTTCTTGTCTCCCACTACAGCTGAAGAAACTCCTGATTGAAGCTACATCAGTCATTTCTCTCCTAGTAAATTAAAATTTGAATAAAGAGCCAAGGAATGGACTGATTGAGACATGTAAATGCCATGATCTGAGAAAGAAGATCTATAAACTCTTGCTGAGATTCTCCAGAGTGATTCCTGTTCTCTGCCTTGGCAAGCCTGAATCCCTTTCTTTCAGTTCTTTGATGCAGCTTCCAACTTTTAAATCAATTCCCCCTTTAGAATTCTGAGTTGACAAAATGCCTCCCTTGTCCTTTCTCTCAGCTCATGTATGCACAGGCGTCCCACACACCAAAGAATATTTAAAATTCAAAATCACAAGTCATTAAAGCAAAACTATCACCAAGAAGCTCACTAGCCCATGTAAGTTTTTCATTTGGCTTTTGATAATAGATGTGTTAATAGCATCTATTACCTTGAATCCTTATTAGAAATAGGCTAACAATTCTGAATTACCTGCAACAATCAAAGGCTGAAGATACGATTTGAGATCTGTCGAACACTATTTCAGTGAGCAATAAGACTCATTTAAAAATTGTACTGAGCGCATTTTTTATGGCCACCGTGCTGAGTAAATGTGGCAGAGATTAATGTTCTATCTGCTTCCCTCTTCTCTTTCTCTGGGGAAAGACATTTTTAGTTTTTGATCTCTCCCTTATAATGTTAAATTTCCTCCCTTAAATCTAACAGGCAGACTGAAACTATAATATTAAGTTGCACTTATAAATTCCTGAGAGACAAACTGTGAGCCACCTTGGTTCAGTCTTTTACCACTCAAGCTCCCATTTGACATTAGCACACAGGGTAACACTCTAAAGAATGGCTGGGGTGGGTGCTTCATCACTGTGAGGAGGACCTGGGAAGTTTCTAGAACAAGAAACTGACTTCCTGAAGGCTGCTATTTCATTTGATCAGACACCCTAGTTTTCCTAGTTAGGTGGTTTTGGTTTGTGACAGTATTTTGGACACAATTATTAATACTGCTTTTTTTTTTTTTTTTTTTTTTTTTGCTATCAAAAGTGTTCTGCCTTGAACGATGTATGTCACCTTGTTACAGAAATCACTGGCACCAACTATATCCTCTTACTTGAGGGAAAAATTTCCAGTTAGAAAGTTTGAAAGACTTTTTCAAAGTCATCAGATTAGTAGTAGTGTAACAATAGAACCCAGGTGTGCAGAGGTCTCGTTTGACCTATTAGTTTACATTACTTAATCCAATCTTTTTCATATTCTACCTCATGATTGAGACCATGAGGCTATTAAGTAGTTGGTTAAAGTTCTTTTGAGTTTAGTATTATAACAGCAGACCAACCCACTTCCATTCAGTAATTCATGATCAGAATTAGTGTGTTTTGTGTTCTCTCCCTATAGTTCATAGGGTGAAATCTTAACCCTCAGGTTGATACTAGAATTAGGGCCTATAAGAGGTCAGAGCCCTGAGTGGGATTAGGATTTTTACAGAAGAACCTCAGTGGAATGTGTCTGTCCCTTCCACTAGAAGAGGACACAGAGAAAAAGCATCACCTATTAGAGAGTTGGCTCTCATTAAGACATCAACTCTGCCAGAACTGTCATTTTGGATTTATAAACACCAGAACCATGAAAAGTGAATCCAAACTGATTACAAGCTTCCCAGTTCATGGTATTTTGGTATAGCAGCCTGAAAACTTCCTAAACAAACAACCAGATAAAGGTAAAGAGAATTTCTTATTTTTTTTCTCTCTAAGCTAAATGCAATAATGAAACAGTATATTTCCCAGTCATGTTTCTTTGTGTCCTCGAAACTGGTTAAATAGGACTTCACCCTGACTATAATTAAGAGTGATTGTGCTCTTCTTCAGAATACATTATAGCTGAAGCAAAATCAAGGATAGCCTCTCTTCCTCCCAACTATTTAAAGCAGAGAATAACAACTTAGAATTAATCTTCTCTCTAAATAGATGTCTACCACTTCAAAAACTGTTAGTTATGTAGTCCTTTAGAGGAAACTATCCACATCTTGGGGATTGGCTTTCTTCTGATGATAAAATAAAACTAATCATTGAAGTAGGTATGTTTGGTAACATTTCAATATTTGAAAACAATCCTTTGTCTATATTGTTGTTGACTCCATCATATTCTCCAGTCTTTTTTAAGTCTTTCATCTTTCTTCACTGAGAAAATTGATTTCTGGGCATAAATTGTAGTTTTTATAATAAGGATAAATGACCACTATATATTTTCTCTCAAGAGCACTGTCTCATAGTCTTATGTACATAGCTTCAAAAGTTTGAATGTTAGGAATTAATACTTTTTAAGGAAGACCTATCTTCCCAGTACTTCTCAAATCATCCTATGTATGTGACCCCTAATCTATCTACGTTACCTATTAGAAGACTAGTCTGTCTTCAATATAGCTGCTGTGTATATCTAATAAAATTGAATAAAGATCTCTTTCAAAATGTTCCAAACTGGAAAACTGACCTCATGGATTTCCAGTTACAAAAGTATTCTAAAAATATGGCAGAATGATCAACAGCTATTAGATATTTTAATGGCAGGAATTGAGAAAAAAACACAGGCAAAAGATAAAATATAGATGAGTTCCCTAAAGGAATATTTTAGATTTTTGCCTCTTGGTAGATGATTATTAGAAGAAGCTGGAGTATGCCTTTTTCCAAACAACTCATACTTACAAATACCTGGAGCAGTAGAAATACAGTACTTTAAACATGATCAATTAAATCAACAGGTGATACTGCAAAATGGATTGGCAGACAAGTAGCAAATTCAAGTGAAGAAGACAATTTCTTGTACTTTTTAAATATTAAAATTACAATAGGCAAAAGAAGAATAAGGTCCTCTTCTCATTTCTTGTTAATTCCTATAGATGAAATCCAAACATGTTTTAATTTCATTTTGTTAATTTTTGCAGTGTGTTTTGTTGTATTTTGAATTGAATGTTCAACATGATACAATGATTTACTGAAATTTAAACAACTGAAATTTCAGAACTAAAATTTTAGGTTGATCTTAATTTTCACACAATATATGTCTGATTATAACATATTTTATGGAAAAATATAAGACATAACTTGATGATATCAATAAACTTTTTAGGAATCTTTAAATAGCTATAAGGTTATAAGATATACTAATTGAAGGGTGCTAAAATGTAGAAACTGCACAAAGGAAATAGCTTCAGCAGTATCAAAATTAGACATTCATGAATCATTCTGCATTACAATTCAGGAAAAAGGTATTAGTGGCTAAATTGAAAATTAGTTACTTTGGGTTTTCTGGCTAAGCTTACTGTTCTAGCCTATATATTTGCACATTTCTAAATAATTTATCAGTGTATAATCCCAAATATTAAGAATTTTGTTTCTTACATCTCTCAAGCCAGTTGTAGCTATCACTAGTCTTTTTGAGTTTACATTTATGAAAATAAAGAAATATAGTATATAATTCTTATTTCTTCTTTTCTGAAATCTTATTGAAGCAAAATATATAAGGGTATTTTCCCTATAACTAATAAAATATGAAATGTTTGAATCAGTTTTTGACTTAAAGATTTACTTCTTATCTACCTGAACTACTACATTAGGGACATGTGACTCCTTGACAATTCAGAGATGATAGTTGAGAGAAAGAAACAGAGAAAGAGGGAGAGAGAAACAAACACAGACAGACAGACAGAGACAGAGGGAATGAGAATAGATTCTTTTATTCTTTTTAGTTCCTTCTTGGGAACCGAGTAAGAAGAAATAAGAAACTCTTGATGAAATATGTACTAAGAACCTTACAAGAACATTCTGCAGATTTTGCGGGTGATTCATTATTTAGGTCCCATGACTCAGAGGAATCTAATTCCACTTGATTTCAATGGCTTTAGAAATGAGTGTGCTCCCATGTGCTGGTGAATGGTAGAAAAAATCACCTTCTGCTCGGAGCCTGCCAATTTCATATCCAGTCCTCACTCTGCCATTGTGTGACTGAGCACAAGTTATTCCCTCCCCTAAATCGACTTCAATTTTGTCAGTTGTTAAAAAGAGCAATTCTGAATTATTTTTTGCAGTTACTTTGACTTTAAGAAAGAGTTATGTTTTTATTACTCATACTACAGCTAGAATGCCTAGTTAATATGAAAAGTAAATGCTGCAAAGAAACTTTAATTGCTGTATGCTAATATTTGTATTTAATTGATCAATTGCATATGTATAACAAGGATGTTCCATAAATACCTTGATGTTCTGTTTTAGTGTAAATTCTTACTCATATTATTGTTTAACAGTTGTAGTTTTATTTAAGAATGGAGCAAAATTTAACTCTCACCGGGTCATTCAAAATTCAACATTTCTAGTCTTCAATTGTTGATGTACTTCTACTATTTTAGTTATTTTTCTCCACTCTCCTTTATCGTATTCCAGTTTAAACTCAGCGACTTGACATTGGTTTCTTTGTTACCTTTTTATGTATTTTTCTCCCTTGTTCTAATTGCCTAGAACTTAGGAGCTACTGGAGCAAAAGACAGATTTTTGTTGCCCATTGTGTTGGTAAAATATCATGTTTTTTACCTGATGGGAGAAGTCTATTCATATATATGAGAAAAACGTGTAAATCACATAAAGACTACATTAGCAAAAATTAGAAACTTGTAAGTCAACTCAGCTTCCTCAAATATGATTTTCTAAATGGAAATTTTTATTTCATATTTATTTCCAAGACTTGAATATCTTTGACTACAATAGAAAATCTACTTAATTAATAAATTTAGTCTTTTCCTAACAAGTACTTTACTTAGTTTTAATTAATTTATATTGTCAATGCAATAATAAATATGTTTAAGTAAAGAAAATTTAAAAGAAGATGGATTTCTGAAGAAAAATATATAGAATTTGTAGAATTTCCTAACATAATTCTAAACTCTTAAGAGCACAGATTTTTCAAAAAACAATTCATTGTGTCATTTACTAAACCTGCAAATATTTACTAAACAGCTCTTGTTTCCAAGAATTAAGCTAAATATTTCACTACTAGAGTTAAGAAGAATAAACATTTGTGTCTCTTTACACAGACATAAGTTTATATCATCGCCATCTCTCAATGCATTAACGTTTGGTGATCAATGTGATTTCTGAAAAAAAGTAACTAAAGACATCATATCATTCAACAGTTTATGCTATTCCATTAAAACTTATACACTACTAAAACCTAGTACAAAAGTACAACAACTTTGCACACAAATTTGATAATGTGGATAAAATAAAACAATACTTTGAATTATACAACTGTTAATACACAATGAAAATATGAAATCTGAAGGTGCATATATAAATATTGTACATATATATATATAAACATTGAATTGATATCAATATCCTTTCAAAAAAGAAATCACTAGATATGCTTTGTTTCACCAATGAATTCTACCAAACAAATTAGGAAAGAAAATGATACCAATTCACCAAATCTCTTCCAGGAAACAGAAGCCAAAGAAACATTTCTAAGCTACGGAATAGGACCAGTATTTAATACTCAAACAGCCAATCTAGAAAAAGTACTTTATAAGAAAGAAAAACTAAAAATCAATAGTTGTCATGAAAATAAATCTACAAATACATTTGTCAATAATTATTAACAAATTAATAAGTTGTTAAATAAATTAACAAAATATTAATATGTCAAATTCATCAGTGTATGAGAAGAATTACACAAAATCATGCATAATTTATTTCACATATACCAGGTTTACTCAACATTCAAAACCTGGTCAGTGTAACCTACAGCCCTATCATCAGACTAAAGAAAGAAAATAATATTGTCTTATCAATTATCTAGAAAAACTGATTGACAATATCAAATACCTATTTGTGATAAAAAGTTTGCAACTGTAAAGAAATAAAATTTCATTTAAGTCTTAAAACTCCATGAACTTTCTACTGTTACTCTCTTACATAATGGTAGCAAATTGAATGTTGTCCACATAAGACTGGGAACAAGGCAGGATATCCCCTCTTACATCCCCTACTCAATGTCCTATAGGAAATTTTAGCTAGTACTGTAAACCAAGATTTTTTTCAAAAGCTACATATGTAGCTGGGTGTGGTGGCGCACGCCTTTAATCCCAGCACTTGGGAGGTTGAGATAAGAGGATCTTGTGAGTTTGAGACCAGGTGGGACTACAAAGTGAGTTCAAGGCCAGCCTGAATTACATAGTGAAACCCTGTCTCAAAATGTAGGGATTTAGCTCAGTGGTATAAGCACCTGCCTGGTAGGCATGAGGGTGTGAGTTTGAGCCCCAGTACCAACAAAACAATAAAAACAAAAGCTACATATTTTAGAAACAACAGCAATAACAAAACCAGTATTTATTCATGATTATTTAAGTAGAAAATATCAAAAATTCGTCAAAAAATGACCCAAAACTGGATGCCCATATTCAAAAGAAAGAAGTAAAACATAAAGGGGAAAAGAAAGGAGGGAGATAAAATAACTTTTAAAAAGCTGTTATACCTTACATAAAAAATTAACTGAAAATGAATCATAGACTTCAATATAAAATGCAAAACTGTAAAACATATACCAACAATCTTTACAACTCAACCAAAAGAAAACAGAGACAATTTTAAAAATGGGCAAAATATCTGAACAGAACATTCTCCAAAAACGAAAATTAACTGATAGAAAATAAACAGAATTTTTTCAGTGAATTGTAAATCAAAACAATAATGAGGTACAACTTCAAAAAGAAACAACAATTGCGATGAGTAACAATTTTTATATTGATATCAACTGCTAATTACAGTGCTAATGAATATATGGATGAATAGAAATACGCATACATGGCTAGTAGTAATGCAAAATGATACAGTCACTAAGGAAGATCCCTTGTGAGTTTCTTAGAGAATTAAACATAGACTCTATTTAAGATTCAGCAGTTATTTTCCTAAGTAACTAGTTAACCAATTAAAAATATAACTTCTCATATTCACATGTTTATAGGAGCTTCTGGTTCAGGGTTGTTATGACTTGTCTCTAGATGTCCCCCCAAAGCCCCATGTGGTCATAGGTAGGGCTTTTCACAGGTGATTGGTTCTAAGGTGTGTGATACTATGATGAAGAACGTGACACTTGGATTGATTCATGGTGCAATGCTATGATTAAGGGTGCCTTACACTGAGTGTGAATGCTACCCACCCTAAGGGTATGTAAACTGACTACAATATAAGGGAAGGAAAGAGGATCCTGTATAGGACCCTTTTGTCATTTATGGCTGTTGCTGTTTGCTGCTTGCTCTCTTTTACCTACTCTGCTTTGCCATGGACTCTTTCTCCTGTGAGGTCCCTCTACCATGCTACCTTGCCTTGGAACCAGCCAACTATGAACTGAAATCTCTACCAACACTGTACTACAATAAATCCTCTTTTCCTTAACTTTCTGTGTTGGGTATTTTGTCTCAGCAATAAGAAAAGTAATTAAGACAAAGGTAGTTATAATAATCTTGTTATAAATATTTAAATATAACCCATAGATGCTGAAAAGAGGAGGAAATGATTCAGTCACTAGAGCCACCAGAAAGAACACAGAAGCTCTGCTGGCATCTTAATGTTAGCCCAGGGATACTGTGTCAATTCCTGCCTTTCAGAACTGTTAAAATCCTAAATCTGTGTTGTTTGAAGATGCTAAATAATGTGTTAGATAACAATAGGAAACTAACACAGTAACAGTTGATGCAATCCATGTTTCCTACTATAGAGGCGGGATGTTATATATAAATAGGAAAAAAAGATAAAATGAGGGCTATAAAGTCATATTTAACTCAATGTAATATATTAATTATACACAATATATATTAATTGTATAATTAATTACATACAGCTATTATGCAACTTATACAAACATTATATATTATCATATATAACTAGTTATCTATAATATATAATAGTTTAATATAAAAATGGAAAGGCTACATGTAGGAATATTTGTAGATGTGTGTAACATGTGAATTAGTATATGTGTATGCATCTCAACCACTGTCAGTTTGAGAAGACCTAGAAGCAGTGACACTTCAATTGTGATAAGTGCATCTGTCACAAGACCATGGTTTCTAATGCCATTCTGCAACTAAAGAAAGAAATGTCTGATACTAGGACAGGGACAAAATAGGTAGAAAATGAGTCTGGCATTCTAGGAGCCACATGAAAGAATTCCTACTGGCCAAAGCTGGAAAAAATTGAACAAAATAAATAAAATAGTGAATTTACAAGCTTAACTGTAATATAAGTGGTTCATACTATAATAAGTAAATGGTTGAATAAACAAAAAGGGGAAAACAGAACAATCTCTCAGGGATAAAAATTTCATATGATTGATGCAATCTTTTGCCCTGAAGAAGATGGAGCATAATGTTCCAGTTCTTAAGTGTTGATTATATTTCATGAAGTTATTGTTAAACAGAATAGTATAGAAAGAAAGAAAAAGGAATAACTTTATACTGGGGAAATTTGCTATCTAGGTTCTTGAGTCAGGTGGCCAAGTTTAGCATCACTGATGAGAAATCACGTTGAAAGTAGATGAGCTTCACTCAGCCACTTTATCATTGACAAAGGAGTCAAACATGTTCACAGGAAGATAGTGTCTTTAATAAATGGTGCAGGAAAAACTGGCGCTTTCACTTGCCAAAGACTAAAACTAGACCCACGTCTATCACCATTCACTAAACTAAAGTCAAAATGGGTCAGAGATCTAAATATTAAAACAGAAACACTAAATTTACTGAAACAAAATAGGCAGAAATATTACAGACAGGTGTAGGCAGACATTTCATGAACAAAAACCAGACTACAAGGGAAATAGTACATAGAATCAACAAATGGATCTCACCATATAAAAAAAGTTTTTGTACAACAATAGAAATCACCAACAGAGTGAAAACCCTCATAAATTGGGAAAACAATTATAGCCAGTTTTCCCACAAAGGACTTAGATCTAGAACGTATAAAGAATTGAAAAAATCAGACCCCCAAATTCAAAGACCCAATCCAAAACTGAGCATGTGAGATGAGTATGCACTTCTCAGATGAAGAAATACCAATGACAAAATAATACATGAACAAATGTTCAACATCATTGGTCATTCAAGAGATGCAAATTAAAACAACAATGAGACTCCACCTCACCCCAGAAAGAATGGCTATCATTAAAAAATCAACAGATAACTAATGTTGGAGGGGTTGTGGGGAAAAAGAAACCATGCTCCACTGTCGGTGGGAGTATAGACTGGTGTAACCACTATAGAAATCAAGGTGGAGATTCCTCAAAAAACTAGGATTAGAGTTCCCATTTAACCCAGCTATTCTCTTTCTGGGTATTTTTCCAGAAGAATTGAAAACACCATACTACAGTGATGTATGTGCACCCATGTTTACAGAAACACAATTTGTAATAGCTAAATCTTGGAAACAACCCAAATGCCCATCAACTGAGGAGTGGATAAAAAAGATGTGGTATTTTTATATAATGGAGTATTACTCAGCTATAAAGAAGGATGAACTTAAGGCTTTTATTGGTAAATGGATGCAATTTGAGACCATACTACTAAGTGAAATTAATCATACTCACATGTGTAAATATCATATTGTCTCCCCAGTGTAAGAACTGAAGAATAAATAAGAACAAAAAGGTACAATAGATACGGTGAAAAAAGAAACTGCTCAAAAGAAAAGAAGAACTGGGGTGGAGGAAAGAAGAAAAGAAAGAAGGGGAAAATATATATACATGTGCAAGGTAGCTAAGGTAATTGTACTACTCATTTTAATAGTTCATTAAAAGGAATAGTTAGTGCTTATATTGTCTGATCAATTTTGCATGCCTATATCTGGTAATCTGAGCGACTATTTTGAATAGAGCAATATGCAATATAATAACCAGAGTTAATTTGCTATCATCTTGTTTTGAAATTCTGAACAAAGAAAAATAACAGCAGAAAATTTTCAATGGCATACATTCTACAAATTACTTGATCAGTACCCCTCAAAAGAATCAAGTTGCTCAAAGATACGAAAAGTCTGAGAAGATACAGTCAATAGGAAACTGAGAAGACATAATACAAAATGTAATGTGGTTTTCTGGATAGGGCCTTAAAACAGAAAACATGGGTGGGGCTTGTGATATTTTACATCTAGATCTTCCTGAAAGCGTAATGAAAACATAGGTGGGGTTTAGGGGTGGTGATTGGATCATAGTAAGTGGAAGTCCACTGATGAATTTCTAATTTAATGAGAAGTTAAGAAGTGAATCCTGGCAGAAGAGATAGTTGCTGAGGGAAGAGGCCTATCTCCCCTTTTCTTTGACCTCTCTGTGCTTCCTACAGCCATGCCATGAGCAAACTTTCTCTGCCATGTCTCTCTGTCATGCTGCCCTGCCTTACAGCCAACTGGATATGGCCTGAAACCTCTACAAACTGTGAGTCAAGATAAACCTTCCCTCCTTAGAGTTGTAGGTATCATAGAAACTGTACAGACGTCACAATAATTCTCTAAATCCAAATCTTCTCTAAAACAATTCAGAAACTTGTGAATTCACCCACATGAAAAGGAAAACTGTTATTTTGGTTCTGGAAAGTTGGTCTTTTCAAGCTATCTGAAGAAGCTCTGTATCCTTGATATGTACTGTTTCATCTAGAAAATTTGAAGAAAACATCTGGAATAATATTGGGAGTAACAGTGAAAATTTCATAAAATATCTTGGAAGCTTAACATACATTTTGTCATTGATAAAAAGGAAAATTTCATTGTTATCTTCCTAGCAAAACTATAAAGTAGATAGTATAGTTGTCATTCCTGTTTCACTGGT
>RJWM01035759.1:0-18667 GCA_004363535.1 Dasyprocta punctata
AAAAAAAAAAAAAAAAAAAAGAAGATTTAAGATAAATTAGGTTTCCTGGGGATATGGGAGGGTCTGGTTTGGTCCCATCAGAGGGCTGGGGAAGACAGAGATCAGCATGTGGTCGTAACAAGTGTTGGAGGAAGTGTTGGGGGACAGTTATAATGTAGAAAACACATTCATGAGATGGTAAATTTATAGATATTTCATAATCAAATAGAAGACTCTGATCAAGTTGCTGTTCTGTTGTCTCTGGTATGTTTAGTTGACCCTGACAATGTCAGAGCAATTGCCTATACCTTAAGGCACCTTGGGCTGACCTGGGCTCATTCAGTAAAAGCTCTCTCTGGAACATTCCTATATTATGGTAATGTCTTTAACCACTCTCATTCAGTTGAGGCTCTCTCTCTGGAATAATTCCTGTATTATGGTAATGTGCTTAAGTATAGTCATTCTGTAAGAGCCCCCTCCCCTGCTTCCTAGAATGTTTCTATTGTTCCAAGACTAGCCTGTCTGTCAATATATGATTCAATATATGTAACCGATCATGTAATGTTTGGGCACTTGGTTTGTACCTCCCACTGCTAATTCTACATAGACTAAACTCCTTCCTGACTCAGGGCCGTTGCTTGGGAGGAATTATTCCTGCAACGGTCCACTGGCGTGAACTCCAACAGTCTGCTGGTGTAAAGATTAAATGCTGCCTTCTTATCTCCTTGGTGCAAAGAGTCTTCCCTTCGGTTTGATTTGACTTGGCTTGGTTTGGCTTGGGAAATCTTCTGCAACAAAAGGAGAGGATTGGGATGTAGTCAGCAAGAGGACGGAGACTTTGGGAGGTAGGAAGATTGTGGAGTAGGAATGGTCAGCCATATATGAGTTTAAAAGGGCTTAGAAAAGTCGGAGCCTGGGGAAGTACTCTGAGCTTGGCTAAAGAAATGAGGACTATCTCTGAACCCTTGAGGGGGCACTGTCTAGGTAAGTTGTTGAGACCTAAGAGTGTCTGGGTCAGTCCACATAAATGCAAAGAAATCCTGATAATCAGGGTGTAGGGGAATGGTAAAAAGCATCTTTAAGTTTTTTTTTTTTTCACGGCACTAGGGGTTGAACTCACAACCTCATGCCTGCCCGACAGGCACTTAAGCCACTGAGCCAAACTCCTAGCCCTAGTTTTTTGAGGCCAGGTCACACTATGTAGCTCAGACAGTCCTTGCACTCGTGTTGTAGCCCAAGCCGGCCTCGAACTCACAACACTCTGCCTACCTCAGTCTCCTGAGTGCTGGGATTAAAGGCATGCGTCACCATGCCTGGCTCATCTTTAAGGTTTAGGGCTGTGAAATGACTGGTGGAGGGAGGAATATGAGAAAGCATAGTATAAGGGTTTGACACCACTGGGTAAATTGGGGTAACAGCATCATTGATTATCTTAAGGTCTTGTACCAGATGATAGGATTCATTAGGCTTGAGTACCAGGAGAATGGGAGTACTGTAGGGTGAATGGGTAGGTTTGAAAAAAACCATCATCTAAAAGATGCTTGATTATAGGTTTGAGTTCCCATAAATGTTTGGGAGCTATATGATATTGGGGAATGTAAGGAAAAATTAAAGAATCTCAGATGAATTAAAACAGCTATAGCATGGGTAGTGTGGGTGGGTTTGGAGGTGTCTCAAACTATGGGATTGACAAAGGGAAGAAGGGAGAGGAGGGGATGGGTTTGTGGTGCATTGTGATATGTTTGGAGGACTGGAGCTGTGGGGAGGGAGAAGGTAAAGGAGAAGTTAAGCTTTTGGAGGAGATCCCTACCTAAAAGGGGTGTGGGACGTTGTGGTATTATCAGAAAGCTATGGGTGAAGAAGAGAGTTTGGAACCTGCATGGGATGGGCCCTATTTGAAAAGGTTGTGTAGGTTGGCCGTCAATACTACAGAGACTGAGGATTTAATATAATGGCCCGAAAACTCAGGAACAACACTATACGTGGCCTCCGTGTCTACAAGTACAGAGAATGTCTTACCTGAGACCTCTAGTGAGACTCGGGGCTCCAAGAAGGATACCTTAATGGGGGCTGCAGGGCCTGAGCCCCATCAATCTTCAGCAGCAAGTCCAAGTAAATTAGCCAGCAGTGAATCCAGTGGTGATGAGATCTCCTGTCAGGGCAAGGAGTTAGAAGATGGCTTACCCACTTTCTGGTGGCTAGGACAGTCACTCTTTCAATGACCCTTGAGATTGCAGAGGGGGCAGGATTCCAAAGGAACTTGTGGGTTGAGGCATTCTCTTGCCCAGTGTCCTTCCTTGTTGCACTTGTAGCATGGCCCAAGAGGGGCTCGGGCAGCTCCTCCTTGTTTTGGTTTACCTGTCTTAGGAGCCCCAAGTGTCACTGCTAAAGATCAGATTGATATTTAGCAAGTTTCCTTTTTTTTTTTTTTTGCGATACTGGGGATCGAACTGAACCTCGCACCTGCCAAGCAGGCACTTAGGCCACTGAGCCAAACTCCCGGACCTATTTTTTTTGAAGCAGGGTCACACTATGTAGTTCAGACTGGCCTCGCTCATGCTGTAGCCCAAGCCAGCCTCGAACTCACAATACTCCACCTACCTCAGCCTCACGAGTGCTGGGATTAAAGGCGTGCGCCACCATGCCCAGTTTTATTTCTATTGTTGAAAGCACAAAAAGCCCTATTAAGAAGGTCTCCCTGTGGGGTTTGAGAGTCAAGTTTAGCCTTTTTTTTCATATCTGGCCTATAGCAGGAGGTATCTGTCTCCTCCAAGGTCATAAGACATCTGGTCCTCTGTGCTGGCTCCTTTGAGGGCCTAGCCCTGTCTGACTGCCTATAATATTAACTGACTCAGCTGCCTATAACTTATTTTTTCCTCTGAAGAAGTAACCCAAACTGCTGTGATGGGGTAATGGTGGATGACCGATCTGGTTTCTTCAGGCTGAAGGGGGTCATAGTTGTTGAATGGCAGTCAGGGGTACTCTGCAGAGCTTTTAACTAGTGACCCTCAGCAGATACCAGGCATTTTCATCTTGGGTAGGCGTACAGCTTTAAGTCTAGAAAAGACAAAGGCAAAGAATCAATTAAGTATGCATGGGCCAAATAATAGAATCAACAGGATAATTACGAGTACAGTTTTAGTAATGGCTTTCCATAAGTGCCGGGTGTGGTGGTGCACGCCTTTAATCCCAGCACTCAGGAGGCTGAGGTAGGAGGAGCCTTGTGAGTTCCAGGCCGGTTTGGGCTACAACGCGAGCGCAAGGCCAGCCTGAGCTACACAGTGTGACCCTGCCTCAAAAAACCAGGGCCGGGAGTTTGGCTCAGCAGCTTACGTGCCTGCCTGACAGGTATGAGGTTGTGAGTTCAATCCCTGGTGAAAAGGAGGATAAGTAAAAGGGAATTTTAGAAACTGACATGTCATTGATTTGTCATACACACATTAGGTTTTACAATTGCATAAGTACCTCCTGTGCTGTTAGAATGTCTAATGCTATCTGATTTTGGAGGATGGCCTGTTTTATTAATTTTACCTTTTTTATTTAGGAGAGAGATCAGCTGTGGTGTCATTTAAGGCCTGTTGAGTGTAGTTAACTATGGCCTCAATATGTGTTATATAACCTTTTTCTCGACAAGATCTGGTGGATTCCAATAAAAGGAATCTAAAAGAAATTTAGCACATTTGTTATTATTTTTATCTGTATGATGCCTTGGGGTTTGAACAAACTTTAATCAAAGCATGAGCAGTAGGGCTGACAGTTAAGTTTAGAAACTGTTTCTAAGTTATAGCAATTGTAACCCATTATCTCTTAGGTCCTTTTGTTGATGGAGTCTAACATTTTGTAAACATAAACTTTATCATTTGACTGGTAGCCTCATGTTAGTTCCTGGCTGGAGCACAAGAAAAAGGCAGATGTCTGGATCTGAAAGAAAATGCTTATCATTATAAGCAATCCCAATTTTATATTTGAAGGCATGAATATATATATACCATAAGATCAGCAATAATGAATTGTCTTAGCCATATGAGACCTTTGTATTAGCATCAAGAACCTTGATATATTTTTATAACTTTAGTTGGGGTTGTCTTCCATAAGGCTTTAGGGATTACTGGGGCCTCCAATTAATGAATAAGAACTGGTTAATGTTACCAGACAGCCGCTTTCTTATTCACCAACTGAAGTCCTGTGTAATCTCTTTTTACCCCAAGGGATTTTGTTTAACCAATTTTAGCATCATTTTGACCAGCTAGCGAGCCAGGTAGAAGCATGCTTTTTCAATCTATAACCCAAATAAACCTTGAATAAATGACCTGAAAATGTAAAAAAAGGAAAAGACAAAAGATTGTTGAGCTCAAATAAAAAGGAACAGCTGTTTGTGGGTATGACATCCAAAGAAACATATATAGACAATCTGTACAGTTTTTACATAGGAACATATAGTTTAACAGATAATACCTTACACAATTAAAGTGCACTCAAATATATTTGGCTAATTTAAACTATAATTTACATGTGTAAGTATAAATAGACTAGTGAGAACCTTTTTGTAGGTCAATTAACAGAGATCTCTTTATTCTTTTTTTTTTTTTTTTTTTTTTGCAGCACTAGGGATTGAACTCACAACCTCATGCCTGTCAGGCGCTTAAGCCACTGAGCCAAACTCCTGGCCCTAGTTTTTTGAGGCAGGGTCGCACTATGTAGCTCAGGTCGGCCTTGTGCTCACGTTGTAGCCCAATTGGGCCTCGAACTCACAACACTCTGCCTACCTCAGCCTCCTGAGTGCTGGGATTAAAGGCGTGCACCACCACGCCTGGCTGATCTCTTTATTCTTTAAGTCTTCTGATAGGTGTGTGGCTATATCTCTTCAAGGACCTTCAGTGAAGTTTCTTTTCTTGTCTTGCCCATTATAATTGGATTGTTGAAGATTTTTTGTTGTTTTGAGGAAGGAGATGAGACAGTCTTGCTAGGTAGTCTAGGCCTCACTATGTAGCCCAGGCTGACACTGAATTCACAGTGATCCTCCTGCCTCAGCCCTCCCAATGCTATGACTGGAGGCATGCACTACCATGTCCAGCTGGGATAGATTTTTTTTTTTTTTTTTTTTTTTTTTTTTTTGCAGCACCAGGGATTGAACTCACAACCTTCACCTGCCAGACAGGCACTTAAGCCACTGAGCCAAACTCCTGGCCCTAGTTTTTTTGAGGCAGGGTCGCACTATGCAGCTCAGGCCACCCTTGTGCTCACACTGTAGCCCAAACCCGCCTCGAACTTGCGACGCTCCACCTAACTCAGCCTCCTGAGTGCTGGGATAGGATTGATTTTTTTTTTTTTCCGACACTGGGGATTGAGCTCATAACGTCACGCCTGCCAGACAGGTGCTTAAGCCACTGAGCCAATCTCCCGGCCCTAGTTTTTTGAGGCAGGGTTGCACTATGTAGCTCAGGCTGGCCTTGCGCTCACATTGTAGCCCAAACCGGCCTCGAACTCACAAGGCTCCTCCTACCTCAGCCTCTCGAGTGTTGGGATTAAAGGCGTGTGCCACCATGCCCAGTTTGGGATTGGTTTTTTAATGCTGACTTTTTGTTGTTTGGTGATGGTGGTACAGGGATTGAACCTAGAGCATCCACTACTGAGCTGCATCACCCTCTTCCCCCCATTTCTTTGAAACAGAGTCTTGCTAAATTGCTAAGTTGCCCAGGTTGGACTCAAACCTGCCACTCTCCTGCCTCAGCCTCCCACGTACCCAGGATTAGAGGCATGCACCACTGCACACAGGTGTTACTTTGTTTTTGGGAGTGATTTGAAGAATCTAGTTGGGAAAGAGGTGAATGTGAAAGAGAGCTATGCAGATGGATAGAAAAGGGTCCTCAGCAGGCAGCAGATGAGTCTTGGGTGAGGGGTCTGCTCAAGCAGGGAGCTCTGTATCCTTGGATTCCACAAACAAGGATCAGAAATATTCTGCAGCTGGAGTGTGGCTCAGTGGTCCAGCACTTTCCTAGCATGTGCTAGGCCCTGGGTTCCATCCTCGGCACCACAAGGAAATAAACAGATACAATAAAGTATATAGGAGGATAGAAGTGTACAGGCTACATGTAAATACTGCATCATTACTCGGGAGGTTGTGAGTTCGAGGCCGGCTTGGGCTACAACGTGAGTGCAAGGCTGGCCTGAGCTACACAGTGCGACCCTGCCTCAAAACACCAGGGCCGGGAGTTTGGCTCAGCGGCTTATGCGCCTGTCTGGCAGGCACGAGGTTGTGAGTTCAATCCCCAGTGATCACTGGCTTCAGCATCTGAGGAGTCTGGTACCCTAAGGGTTCCTAGGGTCAACCTGAGATGGATGATTGTTTTCCTGTGTGTTTTCTTTGTACTGATTGTATTTTAAACTCACCCCAGGGTGAAGGGGATGCAAGCCAGGTTTGGGAACAGTTAACACCTGTGGTTCCAATGGGACAGTGCTGAATCCCTGGCCAGCCCCTTATTACAGCTACAGAATAAGCCACATGTCCTTTCCTGTCACCTGAAACTACACAAGCCCAGAGGGTACCAGAATTGGGGAAGGCAAAATCAGCAGCCCTTGAGATAGCGAATCCCCACCTGCACGGGACACCTACCCTTTACGGTGGCTCCTGTGACAATGTCTCTGAACCCGACTGAGCCGAGGCGCAGGACACCAAGGGGCAGGCTGGGGCTGGTCCCAGTGTCCGACTGCCCTGCAAAGGGGTGGAGACCGCCCATGGCCCTCAGGAAACCTGAGCGCCAGGCCCAGAGTCCACACCTCCCCGAACTTGTGGCTCCTCCCCCACCTGGCACCTTCCTCGGGGCCACACCAGGCCCCACCAGCCACCTCCGTCCTGCCCTGCTGTTGCCTAGCTCTACCCCTAAGGTCAGGTGGGGACAGGCTGGGGCCACCAGTCAGCTCCATGGACAGGGACCCCACCTCTGCTCACCTGCCAGCTTTGGAACGAGAAGAAAGGTCGACACTGATTTGCACTTGGGGGACTCTTTCTCCTCCTAAACTGATTCCGGCTTGGGCTGAGTCTAGAAGGGACAGAACATTTTCCCAGGTATGTGTGAATCCTTCACTTTGGCGGGGGTGGGGGTAGGGGTGTGGGGGGTGTGCATGTGTGTGTGTGTGTCTGTGCACGGGCCAATTCCCACTGGTCAGATGGGGAGCTGTCCTTCATGATCTGGGCCCCTTCTGACAGCTACATTCTATGATTCTGCAACTATAACTTCATTCAGTCACTTGACAAACATTTGTGCCAGGAACCACTATTAAATACAATCTGGGTCCTGCCCAGAGAGTCCATAGTCAGGATGGAGAAAACAGTCCTTGTAATAGCTGCTGCATTTACTGTGGAACTTTGGGCTAAACCGTTTATAAACGTTAGCTCATTTAATCTAGCTACACCTGTAGGATGTAACTACATTACAGATCCCACTTTACAGACGAGAACAGCAAGGCTTAGCAGCTTCTACCCACTATTCTGACCTGTCTGACCTGGAAAGAGACTGCAGGGTGACTCAAGTCACTTAGGAAGGGCAGAGAAGGAACACAAGAGCTTTAAAGAGCCATGGTCACCTAGGACAGGGATGGACAAAGCCTCCGCTTGACCAGCATCCCCAGGGTAGGAGGCACAAGAGACTGCAGGAGTCATTTTGAAGCTGGTGGCTGAGACTGGCTTCACTAGGGCCCCAGGGGTCCCTGGGGTCAGCGGAGATTTGAAGTCTGTGGAGGTCAGGTTCAGGGTGTTTCTCCCTCACTCTTGGGCCTGAGTCTTAGGGACAGAGCAGGGGCACCTGAGGATTCCTGGCAGGGTCTCTGGTAGCTGTTTGTCCCCACGGCTGCTCCCAGGGTGGGGACTGACCTGGCCTGGAGAGACGGGGCAGCATCCTGCAGCCCGAGGGGAGGGGAAAGCCTAGGAAGCTGTGTGTCCTCCACACAGCAAAGACTGGCCTGTGGCTGTCCCCCTCCTCACAGCCCTCAGCTCCCATCTCCCAGCTGTCCCCAGTCCAGGCAAGAGAGGACAAAAGCTGATTATTTCACTGGGGGCCATCCTGGGCCCCATGAATGGAGTATTGAAAACCTCATGTCCACATCCAGATATGTTTTCAGCTGCTGCCTAAGCAGACTGCGTGCCAGGGTGGCAGGAAGCCAGGGGCAGACAGGGCCATGGGGCTGGGGGTCCTTGGGGAGGGGTTCCAGGCACCTCCCTCTTGATAGACTTCAAGCAGAAGTGTCCTCCCACTACCTCCTGCTGCAGTGCCCAGCGGGGTGGCCAGGATATAACCGGATGCTCCTCTGCTGCAAGCCTGAACAAGCCATGGAAGGCTGGCCCTGCCAACTCCGCCCCCAGCTATCTTTCCCATCTCTGCTTCCTCTCTGCCCCTCATTATCTGGAGTCCTGAGGATCCCATCAGCGTCTGAAGCAGCCTCCATCTGTCCCCAACCAACCAATCCATCGTCTGCAGGCCTAGTGTCACATTCTTGCTAGAGTCTGCAGGAAAGGGGACGTGCAGGACTCTAGGTGCTGGTTACATGGTGTGAATGTTTGCTGAGCTTTGCACTTAGGATTTATGTACTTTTTTGCTTTCATACCATAATTCAAAAATTATTTTTAAAAGATCTTAGGCTCAGGTGTGGTGGAGCACTTTGTAATCCCAGCATTCTGGGAGGCTGAGGCAGGAGGATGGCCATGAATTTGAGGCCAGCTTGGACTACACAGCAAGGCACTATGTCAAAAAACAAACAAACTCAAAAATTTTCTTTTTTTTTTTTTTTTTGCGGAACCGGGGATTGAACTCACAACCTCGCACCTGCCAGGGCAGGCGCTTAAGGCACTGAGCCAAACTCCTGGCCCTGGTTTTTTGAGGCAGGGTCACACTATGTAGCTCAGGCCGGCCTTGTGCTCGCGTTGTAGCCCAAGCCGGCCTCGAACTCACAACGCTCCGCCTACCTCAGCCTCCCGAGTGCTGGGATTAAAGGCGTGCGCCACCACGCCCGGCTTCAAAAATTTTCTTAATATTTTTTTCTTTACATTGACTCACTTCTGATTTAAATTCATTTTAAAGGGAAACTTTGTATTGTTCCAATAAATGCAAAACCAGAGTGCTTTGCCATAAATACAAAGCACTGCCAAAAAAAAAAATCCATGAAAATTAAATATATATCTGTAACTCCCTAAGATTAACTGGGTTAATTAAATGCCACTTGTGGCACTGACCTGAGCAGCCTGCCCGACCTTATCTCCCACCGCTTACCTCCTTCCAATCCAGGGCTCAGGCCAAACCTAACTCCTCTTTAGTTTCTGCCCACACTCCATCTTTCTTTCATCTCCCAGCTAGCATCACTGGGAATGTCAAAGCCAATGTGTGGCCCCAAAACTGATGCCTCCAGCTGACAGCACACACTGCAATCTTGAATTCCAGATGTTCCAGCTATAACTTTGCCCAGTTCCTTGATGGGACCATCTGAAAAGCCATCTGCTGGCTGGGTGCACAAGGAAGCAGAGATTCGGATCAGAATCCTCGGGCCCCAGCCTGATGAGATGAGCAGGGGGTGGAGGCCTGAGGATGGGGGTGCTGCCCCTTCACCCCTGCCCCCGGCCCTGTCCTTCCTCCTCTTCCTGCCTCTGGGTGAGTGTCCCAGCCAGCCTCTGCTGCTTCCTCCTCACTGTTTGCACCCTGTCAAATTATGGTGGGAGACAGGTTGTGAATGAGCTAGATTCCAGGGTTCTCTGACGCTGGCCCAGGGTTGATGACACTAAGTGCCTGGAGATGAGAACTAAATGTAACTGGAGAATGGGCAGTCAGGAGACACCAGAAATAGGGAAGGAAGGGAAGCGGCAGGTTCACCAGTGGCTGCTGGGAAGGCAGCTGGTAGAATCCATGGAATTGAACCACCTAGAGACTGTCCTAATTTAAGAAAAAACAAGACAGCTATGGCATGGCACAAACCTGAAGCAGGCTGAGCCAGGAGAATGGCAAGTTCAAGTCCCAACAGGACAGTTTAGTGAGACCCTCTCACAAAATAGAAAGGGCTGGAGATGTAGCTCTGTGATAGAGCACCCCAGGTTCAATCCTTAGTACCACCACAAAAAAAAAAAAAAAGGTAGTAAGAAGGGACCTGGGAGCCAATCTGGAGTACATAACAAGACGCTGTCTCAAAACAAGATGCTGTCTCAAAAGTTGTGGTGTGGCTCATGGTACAGAGCTTGCTGGTCAGAAGACACTAGGAGGCTTTGTGGAGAGGCTCAGCTGCTGGGACTCAGGTAGTGGGAACCTAAAGAAGTGAGCAGTAGAGAAAGACAAGCAGTTCAGTACCTCACACAAATTTTTTTTTCTTTCTTTCTTTGTCCTGGGGATTAAACCTAGGGCCTCTGTATTAAGCTACATCCCCCAACCCTTTTGACACAAGTCTTACTAACTTGTTAAATTGCCCGGGCTGGGCTTTAATTTGCAATCCTCTGGCCTCAGCCTCTCAGGTTACTAGGATTACAGACGTGTGCCACTGAGCACAGATCTTGGAAATCTTTCTGGAGTGGCCTGTGGCCCCCTTCAGGAGGATGGTGGGGTCAGGAGGCTGACCTCAACAGACCCAGAAGGCACTAGTGAACTTTGGAAAGACAGGAGTCAGGAGCGAGGGTGACAGCAAGAACCATGGGGGAGGGAAGGCTGTGTTCCTGGAATCCGGCAGCCAAAGGATGGGGCCACGCTATTCCTCACTCTGTTTCAGCCAGTGCCCTGCAGCCCACTCTACTGCCCTTGCCAGGTAGGTGCCCGCCCCTTCCTCCTGTTCCTTACCCTGCCTCCAGGTGGTCCTATGGCCGTGGGCAACCTCAGAGAGCATGCAGCTCTCATGACTCCCGACATCCCCCCTCCAAAGCACCACTGCAGTCTCCCCATTTCACAGAAGAGACTGACCCCAAGGCTCCCGGGGCTTCACAGCAAAGTGGGCATCCTGTGGGCTGGGTGTAGAGACCCCTGGTGCCAGCTCAATCCTCTTTGCAGAGCTGAGGCTGGTGGGGGGCCCAAGCCGCTGTCGCGGACGCCTCGAAGTCTTGCATGGTGGCTCCTGGGGCAGCGTCTGTGACGATGACTGGGACGTGGTGGACGCCAACGTGGTGTGCCGTCAGCTGGGCTGTGGCCTGGCACTGCCCGTGCCGAGACCCCTCGCCTTCGGCCAGGGCAGGGGCCCCATCCTGCTGGACAATGTGGAATGCCACGGACAGGAGGCAGCGCTGAGCGAGTGTGGCAGCCGGGGCTGGGGTGTCCACAACTGCTTTCACTATGAGGATGTGGCCGTCCTGTGCAATGGTGAGCAGATGCCCGGGACCTGGGGAGGGCAGACAGATGGTGACAGGCAGCAGGGCCACAGGGACTTCCGTGTCTGGCTGTTCCGTGCAGACCGAGGCAGAAGCTGCACCATCTAGTGCTGGAAAAGAGGCTCTGACCCTTTGAGTGGCTGGAGGCTCTGAGTGCAGACATCTACTTTGTGGGCGTAAGGATGGAGAACAGAAAGATCCCTGATTCCTTCTTTCCACCCTGCTTCCCGTCCCAGAATTTTTGCCCACCCAGCCAACAAGGAAGATGTTAACTGGCAGAGTGCCCCCCACAACTCCTGAGAATGGGAAAGGTAAGGGGAATGCAGGACTGATGGAGAGCTCCTGGATCTGAGCAGTCTCACACTACCCAGGGGAAAAAAGAGATTACAAAGGAAAGGCTAAGAGAGATTGAGCAAAATCGAGAAAATGGGAGAGTCACAAGAATGATGACAGTCTGCAGGCATCGTGGTGGCACACACCTGTGATTACAGCATAATGGGAGGCTGAGACAGGAGGATTGTCCAATCCAGCCAGGGCAATTTAGTGACCCTGTCTCAAAATAAAATTTAATAAAGGGCTATGGATGTAGTTTGACGTTAGGGCACTTATCTAGAATGCACAAAGCCTTGTTCAAGGTCCAGTGCCAGGAGCAGAGGAAGAAGAGAGTCAGATCAGGCAGGCTTACATATTGAAAGGTGAGATTTTCTTCCCGCAGTAGTAATTAACAAAGCAGCACATCCTTGCCTTCCCTGAGAGCTGGGACAAGGGAAGTGAGGACTGTTTTTTTACTTTTTCACTTGATCTTAGCCAAAAGGCCGAGAAGCAATGTTTTTTGACTTTTTGAGACAGGATCTCACTATGCAGTTCAGGCTGGATTTGAGTTCACTTTGTAGCCCAAACTGGTCTCAAATTTGCAATGATCATCCTGCCTCCCAAGTGCTGGGATTACAGGAGTGTGCCACCAAGCCCAGCTATGAGGTCTGGTTTTAGGCAAGGCTGACTATCAGAGCTGGCTGGCTCATGCGCCCATCGGCCACCCTCATTTAGGCCGTGCCGCGAAGTGGCAGCGCCTCTGGGGTTTGGGAACCTGAGGCACATAGCACTGTGGAGGGCGGGGGGGTGGTGGGGGGACGCGGGCAGGTGCTGGTGCAGGAATTGGGCAGCAGAGCCCCTCAGGAGATGCTCCCTGTCCTGGCCCCCATCACAGGTGAGGGCAGCGTGCGCCTGGTGGGCGGCGCAGGCCCGTGTCAGGGCAGAGTGGAGATCCTGCACGGCGGCCTGTGGGGCACGGTGTGCGATGATGACTGGGGGCTGCCGGACGCCGCCGTGGTCTGCCGCCAGCTGGGCTGCGGGACGGCCTTGGCCGCCACCACCAACGCCTTCTTTGGCTATGGCACCGGGCACATCCTGCTGGACAACGTGCACTGCGAAGGCAGTGAGCCCCGCCTGGCCTCTTGTCTGAGCCTAGGCTGGGGCGTGCACAACTGCGGCCACCACGAGGATGCGGGCGCGCTCTGCGCAGGTGCGGGGACGGGGCGGGGCGGGGCGGGGCTGGGTGAGGAGGGCCCATTGGCTTCCTTGATGATTACCAGAACTCTCTAGGAAGGTTCCAAATGACTTAATCTCAGTAATGCTATAAAACGTGCCTCACAATACCCCAGTACTGCTCGTCACACACTCTGCAGCTCCACTAAGAATGCTTCCACAATTTTCTAGCAGTTTCCAGGAATTCTTCATGGAATACTTTAGAATTGTCCCAGAGTCAGTTCAGAATCAGTTCAGAGTCACCTAGTACATTCTAGTATTCTCTTCCTACCTGGGCTTTCTCCAATTTGGGAAGTGCTCTCGGCACAGGGGAATACTAGGGCCAATAAAGCCATTTCATAACGGACCACTTATGGGTGGGAAAGTTGAGGCCCAGAGAGGAAAACCCCACCACCCCTCCTCACATGCTGAGACGGCAGAACCACAGGCTGATCTTGTTTCGGGCTTAAGCATCCCATCCCCCTTGCCCTCCCCAGTCCTATTTTAGTAGGAAGATGGGATGAGTCCTGTTTTGCAAGTCCCTGAGGATGGGCTTGACCCTCCTTGGTGTGGGTGACCTTCCGCATCTCCACATCCTGGGCACATTGGGCTTCTGAGAACACTGGACAATGGGGGAAATGACAGCAGCACTGTGAAAACCCTGCATAAACTGAGAAGTGTATACTGTACCTTCATAAGCACAAATAAATTACCACTTGGATCCCAAATGGGGCTGAGGCCTGAGCCTGGAAGTAAAATCTTGTCTTCCAGAAAATCCTCCTTTGCCCCTGCCCCAGCTGACTAGCAAGCTGTACCTCAGCTTCTGACCCTGCTGTCTTTTCTCCGGCTCTAGTCTTGGGCCCCCCAACTCTCACAGCACTGCCACCCTCGGTAACAAGAATGGACGGGTCCGGGCACACAGAGTCAGCAGGTGAACAGCTTGCCCTCCAGGCTGGAATGGCAGGGGTGAGGTGGGTGGGCTGGGAACGAACGGGAGGCTGTTCTGGATCCACAGGAAGGTAGCCCTAATGGGCCAGGACTTGTGACCAGATGGTAAAGAGGTGGGTGAGAGAACAGATGAGCAGATGGAACAAGGATGGAACCCAGAGCTCTAAAATGTTCAGGGGAATAGGAGGAGGTATAAAAGATTTTTTCAAAGCACTCAAGTCGAATTTGGGGATGATGCTGAGATTGGGAATTGAGAGGCCCTCTGAGGGGGTTGACATGAGGGATGAATCAAGATTAGAAGTGTGGAGTTAGGGCTGGAGCTAGCATTGAGATTAAAATAATAGCCTGTGTGGTACTGCACACCTGTAATCCCACAACTTGAGAGGCTGAAGCAGGAGAAGCGCTGTGAGTTTAAGGCCAGTCTGGCTACAGAGTGAATTCAAGGATAGCCTGAGCCGGGCGTGGTGGCGCACGCCTTTAATCCCAGCACTCGGGAGGCTGAGGTAGGGGGACCGTTGTGAGTTCGAGGCCGGCTTGGGCTACAACGTGAGCGTAAGGCTGGCCTGAGCTACACAGTGCGACCCTGCCTCAAAAAACCAGGGCCGGGAGTTTGGCTCAGTTCCTTAAGCGCCTGCCCTGGCAGGCGCGAGGTTGTGAGTTCAATCCCCGGTGCCGCAAAAAAAAAAAAGATAAATAAATAAATAAAATACGGTTGGGTGTGAAGGCACATGACTGTAGTTCCAGCTCTTTAGGAGGCAGAGGCAGGATTGGAAGTTTGAGCCAGTTTGAGTTTGGGTAATTCTGTGACTTAGTGATACAGTCTCCAAAAAGGGGAGATGTAGTTCAGTGGGAAGGCCCTGAATTCAATCCCCAGTACCCAATAAATAGGGGTAAATGCCTAGAATTAGGATTCGGCTCATGGATTCCGCAGGCCATGCCAGATAACTCAATTCTGGGATTAAGGCTAGGAGTACAAGTGGGACTATCTCAGTAGGGGTGGCCCTGTCCTACTGCAGGAGAGTACACGCCCTTGTCGTTTTCGAAGGTTCCAGCTCCCCTCCCTGTCTCTGCAGCTACAGGAGTGGGTGCTCAGCCATCTGGGGAAACAACACTGCTCACCACAGCAGCCTGGGCCGCGGGGAAGAAAAGTAAGTGGCAGAGCCGGGGCCCGGCACGGGGTGGGAGCGGGTGGGACCGGGGCTCTGCCAGGGAGCCGGCCGCCCCAGCCCAGCCCCTCTGGCCGCGGGCCTGTGCGCCCCGCAGGCGGGCGGCTACGGCTGGTGGGCGGCCCTGGCCCATGCCGCGGCCGCGTGGAGGTGCTGTACGCCGGAGGTTGGGGCACCGTGTGCGACGATGACTGGGACTTCGCGGACGCGCGCGTGGCTTGCCGCGAGGCGGGATGCGGGCCCGCGCTGGGCGCCACGGGTCTCGGCCACTTCGGCTACGGCCGCGGACCCGTACTGCTGGACAACGTGGGCTGTGCGGGTACCGAGGCCCGCCTGGGCGACTGCTTCCACCTGGGCTGGGGCCAACACAACTGCGGCCACCATGAGGACGCCGGTGCGCTGTGCGCAGGTGAGGAGGCTATGGGGAATCCCGTTTGCTGCGCCTACCAGGAGACGGGGCGGGGTTACGTCGGCACGCACGTCGGAGCGCGTGGGCGGGACCTTCCTAGGTACGCAGGGTGGCGAAGGTGGGGCCTCGCGTGGCACGTACTGCGGCACGGACCGGACGGAGTCTGCGTGATGGCTCTCTGCGGCACTGCTGCGGGATCGGTCCGCGGAGATGAGCCGCTAGGCCGCCTGTGTGCTCTGCGGCTGCGCGGCATGGGGCGGGGCCAGAAGGGAGCGCCCTCTGCAGTGGGAGAGTAGTGCGGTTTGGGGGTGGGGCATATGGTGAGGCCGGGTTCGAGCTTTGAAGGGCGGAGCCGCTTGCTACCTGCTGAGTCAAAGGCCTGCAGAGATCTAGTAGAAAGGCCCCAGGGAGAGTTAATCTACCTTTACTGCGCTAGCCCGTGACCTATGGGAGGAGACGATGCAAAGAGTGTTTGCAGAGTCTGGCAGGATTTTGTAAAATACTGTTCGCTGTTATCCACTCATCTACTTCAGGCCTATTGGGCCCTATACCCTTCCAACAAAGGAGTTGGCCACAAAACGATAAGCCACAGGGCTTCTGGCTTGGGCCCTAGGGTCAAATTAACACAACTTTATTTTTTAGTACTGTGGATTGAATCCGGGGCCTTCACACTGAGCTACATCCTTGGCCCTGTTTTCATTTTTATTTTGAGACTGTCTTGCTAAGTCCTAAATTGCTCAGGCTAAGCTCCACTTTAAAATCCTCTTGGCTCAGCCTCCTGGAGCGCTGGGATTGCAGGTGTGTGCTACCACACCTGGCTCACAACCTCCACTTTTGATCTAAGAAACAGGAAGCTGTTCAGGAATCTGAAATCCTGTCTGTCCCTAGAAATGCTTGACCCTAAGGAATATCTTACCCAGTGTGACCAGAATCTTATTTTCTCTGTCCTTCCTGAGCAAGGCCCGGAGGAGCTGGGATTGCAAGTCCAGCAGGACGGTTCTGAGACCACCCGGGTGCCCACTCCTCGGCCCAGGGATGGTAGGTACCCATAGCTGTCTGAAAGTGAGGTAGAGACACCAGGATGAGATAGACCTGGATTGAGGGAGGTCATGGTCTGGGTTATAGCAGCTTCACAGATTTGCATCAAGCCCTGGAACCTTGTTCTTCATGCTAGTCTCAGACCTCATAAATAGGAGTAGGGTGCCCGGAAAGAAGCAGCTGAGTTTCACACTAGGGCAATCTAGAAATTCCTAGAGTTGGGATCAAAATTAGGGCATGGGGAACCTGTCCTAGGGAAGCATGAGAGTTCAGAATTTAGTTCAGGGACGCTGGGTGGTTGTGCACACCTGTAATCCCAGCACTCAGGAGGCAGGAGGCTCACCCTGAGTGAGAATTTAAGGCCACCCTGGGCTACATAACTGAGTTCAAGGCCTGAGCTACATAGTGAAACTCTGCCTTAAAAAAAAAAAAAAAGAAAAAAAAAACACAGGCTGGGGATGTGACTCAGTGGTAGAGCTCTTGCCTTGCATGAACAAGGCCCTGGGTTTGATCCCCAGCACCACAAAAACAAAGGATACAAAGAAAAAAATTCACCAGACATGGTGGTGCATGTCTGTAATCCCAGCACTTACCAGATTGAGACAGGAGGATTGCCATGAGTTCAAGGCCAGCCTGGACTACATAGCAAGACCCTGTCTCAAAAAAAAAAAAAAAAAAAAAAAGCTCAGGGAATCAAGGGAGTGAGGGGGAAGACTATGGTGAGAGGTGAGGACACAATAGGACTCTGTCTCCAGTTCAAGAATTGGCCTGAGGCTGAGGTACTGCGTTTATGAACAAAAGACTAGTGAGAGAGCAGAATGAAGAACCCAGCCCATGGACCACTAAGCACTTTTGCACACTTTCTTCTAGCCCAGAGTTTCAGGGCCAATCTACTGCCCAGTTTATTTATTTCGTTTTTTTGAAACTCAGTCTCTTGCTGTAGTTCAGGCTGGCCTCGAATTCACTGATTCTCCTGCCTCAACCTTTCAGAGTGCTGGGGTCACAGGTGTTCGCCATCATTCCCAGCTATAGTTGCCCATCCTAATTTAGCCTCATTTGTCTGAACTCGTGGGGTGCTCCAGGACATTGCTGTCTCTCCCAGTGCTGCCCTTCATTTCCTGTAGCCCGGAATGGGAGGTGGCCTTTTCTAACCCAGGCTTCCCCCCCACACACACACAGGACACCTACGTCTGGCCAGTGGAGCCCACCGATGCGAGGGCCGTGTGGAGCTCTTCCTAGGGCAGCGGTGGGGCACCATTTGTGATGATGCCTGGGACATGCGAGCAGCTGGTGTCCTGTGCCGCCAGCTAGGCTGTGGCCAGCCCCTGGCAGCCCCTGGTGAGGCCCACTTTGGCCCAGGCCGAGGCCCTATCCTCCTGGATAATGTCAAGTGCCGTGGGGATGAGAGCACCCTGCTGCTCTGCTCACACATCCGCTGGGATGCCCACAACTGTGACCACAGTGAGGACGCCAGCGTCCTGTGCCAGCTGTCATGACCCAGATGGCTCTGCAGACCACCTCTTCTTTGGGGAGCCTAGTGTCACCTGGTTCTCCTCTTCCAGGAAGTCCTCCTTCCCCAGGAAGCCATCCTTCTCCAGGAGGGCCTCCTCCTGTGACTTGCAGTTCAAGCAGCCCCTCCTTCCCTGTGCCTAGGAGAGAGGCTGCCCAGGCAGGGTGGTCCTGCGTAGGGACCTGTACCCCATCAACTTTATTGTGACCTCAGCCTTTCATCAACTACTGTGGACCCCACACAATGAACACACCCATGCAGCCAAGACGGAAAATAGAGGAGGGGGGTTGGCCCTCAACTCTTCTCTTCCTGAGAGCTCCTATTCCAGTACTCCTGACCCACCGTACCTGGATCCTGACCCAGGCAGCTCAGTAGCTGTCTGCAAATAGGCTTCTCCCCTCCCCCTCACCTATCACAGGAGGAGGTAGGCAAGAGGGACATGGAGCCCTTTCCTTAGACACTCAGGGGCTGTGGAAGCGCCTGGGCCATCACCCCACCCCTCCCAGTGAGGGCCAGGACTCAGATGGTGCTCGGCTGGACAAGGGGGCTGGAGGGGCCAAAGCAGGGACAGTGGTCCCTCCCTGCAGCTGGAACCAGCATCTGACTTATGCTCCCCCCACCACAGAGCCTCCACTTTGCAATGGCAAAGAAGCCTGGGGCCTGTAGCCACCCGTTCATAGGTGCCAAGTCAATAAAGCATTGTCCCCGTCTTTTAACTGAGCTCACTGTTTCAGCAGCAGTGCATTATTTGTGGCAGGCCTCTCTGG
>RJWM01035760.1:0-18672 GCA_004363535.1 Dasyprocta punctata
GGCTTGGGCCACAACGTGAGCGTAAGGCCGGCCTGAGCTACATAGTGCGACCCTGCCTCAAAAAACCAGGGCCGGGAGTTTGGCTCAGCAGCTTAAGCGCCTGTCTGGCAGGAGCGAGGCTGTGAGTTCAATCCCCGGTGCCGCAAAAAAAAAAAAAAAAAAAAAGCCAGCCCTGCACTCCAATGCTGTCCTGGGAGCCTAGGATAGGAGAAACCCAGGTGCATGACCTATTCCCCTATGCTGTGGACAGACAGCCAACATGGAAAGTACCTGGGGCCCCAAAACCCACTTGTCTGGAAGAACCCAGAAAAATGTCAAGACAAAGAAGCAAAAAACAGGTTCTGGCCTCCAACCCACGCAGAGCAAGTCCAGGAGATGTAAATATGGAAGAGATTGGAAGTCACACACTTGAAGTTTCTGAAGTGATGGCAACCAAAGTAAACAAACAGCTCCATGAGTCTATAAAAGAACTTAGGCCAGAAATGCTATCTCAGTTAAAAGAAGAAATGAAAAACATAACAAAAGAATTGCTGAGTGTATCTAAAGAAGACATGGATTTAAAAAAAAGAGGAGCACAGGAAAATGAGGGAAACCTTGAATGAACAATATAAGAAAGATATGGAATGCATGAAACAGATTCAAAGAGCTACGCAGAAAACTAAAAACTCCATCAAAAGCTGGCAAAATCACTTGAAAGAAACTGAAGATAAACTTTCAGGCCTTAAAGATAGGTTTCTGCCACAAAAGGAAAGATCTCTTAAAAATAACAAGAAACCAGGAAATAACAATTCAATGGCCACAAGATGATGCAAAGAAAAGTAATTTGAGTGATAGGTGTCAGTGAAAAAGCAGGGGGTCAACACAAATGAAATAATAAGACTATTTATGAAGTAATAACAGAAAACTTCCCAAGTATGGGAAAAAAGCCTGACATACAGATAAGTGAGGCATATAGAACCACAGCTAGCCATAACCAAAATAAGTCTATACCCAAACATATAAGATCCCAGAAATTCAGCACAAGAACAGAATATTAAAGACTGTTAGAGAAAAGAAACTGATCACCTATAAAGGAAAACCCATCAGAATCATGGCAGACTTGTCAACACAAACCATCAAGTCAAGAAGAGGTTGGGGTAAAGTATTTCAAGTCCTGAAAGAAAACAATTTCCAGCCCAGATTGATGTACCCTGCAAAACTATCTCTCAAAATTAATGAAGAAACAAGATACTTCCATGACAAAGAGCAACCAAAGGAATTCATGACCACCAAACAAACCCTACGAAGAATACTGAAGGACATTCTAGACAGAGATAAAAATGACAAAGTTCCGGGAACAGTGGCCAAGGGGGATCACTAAGCAGGGCAAGCAGTTGAATGGAGGGGGAAAGTAGGGCACCAACAACAGGAAAATAGCAAGGCAGAGATGAGCCAGTACATGTTGGCCATAACCATTAATATAGATGCCCTTAATTCACTAATAAAAAGAAACACAGGCAGAGTGGATGAGGAGACAGGATCTATCAATATGCTTTATACAAGAAACACATCTAACTCAAAAGGAAATTCATAGACTGAAAGTCGAAGGAGAGAAAACAATGTTCCATGTGACAGGGAAT
The DNA here is from genome assembly GCA_004363535.1 of Dasyprocta punctata. NCBI lineage: Eukaryota > Metazoa > Chordata > Mammalia > Rodentia > Dasyproctidae > Dasyprocta > Dasyprocta punctata. The sequence continues at coordinate 1,620 of RJWM01035760.1, forward strand.
AAGGAAAAGGCAGGGTAGCTTGCCCATTGACCACAGATTGGATAAGACAGATATGGCATTTTTATACAATGGAAAGCTACTCAGCTATAAAGGAAGATAACCTCGAGACTACTGTAGGTAAATGGGTGCAACTTGAGATCTTGCCCATGGATAAAACAGTTCAGAGTCACATGGGTGAACATTGTGTTGTCTCCCTAGTATAAGAAACTGAGGCAGTTAGTGGGATCCAAAATGCACAGTGGATATTGTGAAAGTGAAAGGGGGGAGGCATCTGAAAAGGGGAAGTGGTAGCCAATGCTAATTTCCTATTATCTTGTTTTGTTTGGTTTAAGGTTAGGGTTAGGTTGGTTTGGTTTGGTACCAGGGATCAAACTCACAACCTCACAGTTGCCAGGCAGGCACTTGTGCTGCTGAGCTATATCCCTGACTTTCTTGTTTTGAAGCCATGAATTGTTTTCATTTTTCTGTTTGGTTTCATTCTGTTTCGTTTTGTTTGATTTTATTATATCCGATGGTATGGGCAGCTGTTTCAAAGATAACAAAATATATTATGGTAGCCATTGTCAGTTTCCTATTATCTAGTTTTGAAGTCCTGTATTGCTTTTACTGTTATGTTTTGATTAGTTTGATTCTATTTTGTTTTGTTTGATTTTATTACATCTAATGCAATAGGCAGCTACTTTGAAGATAACATGAGGCATTATGGTAGCCATTGCCACTTCCTAGTGTCTTGTTTTGAAGTGCTGTGTCACGTTCACTGTTTTGTTTTCATTGGCTCTATTCTATTTTGTTTTGTTTGGTCTTATTCTCTTTAAAAAAATTAATTAAATAAAACAAAATAAAATAAAAAACAATTGTGACTTTTTCTTTCCACAGTGCCACCTTTCTTATGCTCATAACACGGTAAAGACCTTACAGCCTGTAAGAGAGTCAGCTGGTCTGGTCTCCAGTGCCAGAGGTCCTTCTCAAGTTTCTTCTGAAATGAACTGTTGGGAGCTGCTGAGCTAGTGATGGTTCACATGCAGGGAGCTGAAAGCACAAACACCTGAACAGCAGTGCCCCGAGGGCATGGCCTGAGGGCATGGAGTGCTGGAGGTGAACTGGTGTTCCAGCTCTGAGAACATGAGGCCACATGGCAGGAGGATGCATAAGAAGGAAGCTAGTTAAATAAAGGGTCGTGGTATGACAAATGTATAAATAAACGCACCGCAGTGATTGAGCAGTCTTTTCCTCCCATCCGCAGAAAGCCTCCACCTGACCCCTGGTTTCTGTATCTACTTTTTATTTTCATCATCCTTTCATTATTCTTCTCCCTGGGAACTTAGAGAGCTCTTGTGGACACCGACAATTAACCTGCCCTGCTGAGTTCATACCCCTGCTTCTTTTCTTTTTTGACCTAACAGAATGGGCTTGCAGGAGGAGTTTGGAAAGGTTTGAAGATGCTGGCTGGAGAAGCCAACAATGTTGTGAGTGTAGCTTGAGGGGAAATTCTGATCAGACCTCAGAACCACAATCTAGTGGAAATGCACCAGTGAAAACAAGTCTCAGGAAGGTTTAGGTGGGAACAAGGAAACCGTTTACAGTTGGACTCAAGTCCACGCATGTTACGCTCACATAGAAAATTTGTCTATGTAAGGGCCGGGAGTTTGGCTCAGCAGCTTAAGCGCCTGCCCTGGCAGGTGCAAGGTTGTGAGTTCGATCCCCAGTGCCGCAAAAAAAAAAAAAAAAAAAAAAAAATTCGTCTATGTTGCTCATCTTCTGACACTGCAGAAAACTGAGGTGAATGGCTTCTGACTAATTAATCTGGAGGAGGAAATTTCAAAACATCCAAACGTTTAGACTGTGTCATCGGTAATGCTGGTGGCATTTAGCCATACTTACCATGAGAATCAAGTCCAAAAGCCAGGACTAAATACTCCAAAATTTTTCCTGGTGGCCGGAAAAGCTGGGATCAAGGAGAAAATGGTTGCTGAAAAAAATCACATTAATTGAAGCTAAGTACTTTGTAACAGGACAATAAGTAAGATTTCTTGAGGGCCTCTCAGGAATCAGAAAAACCCTTCTTTTACTTGCTGAATCGTGTAAAAGTGAAAAATTTTGCTTTGAGAAGAGAGTTCCAGGGAGCCCAGTTCAATCAGGGTCAATTTGGAAAGAGTTTCCCAGAGTTCCTTCTTGCTTCCACTCAGAGGCTCCTGCAGTCATGATACAGGGGAGCCTGACAACTGATCAAGTTTGTTATCCACGTTATACTGTTTGTCTTTTTTTTAAAAAAAAATAGGAATACGAAATGTAGGAGTTGTGAGGTCAGAGACACTTGCAACCACATTTCAAAAGAAGGGCCTGGGAAGAGAGGCAATGGGCCCCTGATTGCAGGTCATAAATCCATCTGAGTGAAACCAAAAGTGCAGCAGAGACCTCAGGAATTTGGAGAAGTCAGCAATGTGGAACATTCCCAAGGTAAACCCAGCAGGCAGTATATAGTCCACAGTAAATAGAGAGGCCATGAGAGCTGCAACCAGCAATGTCTGAGAGGCAGACCACACAAACTCCTTGAAGCTCACATCTTGGCACAATCTGCCCTGAGGGCAGGACATGGAGCGCCAGGCTTTCATGTTTGCCCTGCTGGGAGTCAGTCTTGCTTTCATCTAATTTCTATCTATCCCCTTATTCCTCCTTTTCGGAATGGAAAAGTTTACCCTGTGCTGTTCTATGTTGGAAGCACTCAACTCTCTTTTTAATTTTTACAGGGATTTACAGCTGAAAGTTTGCCTTGAGTATCAGAGGGGACTTTGAACTTGACCTTTTCAGCAGTGCTTAAACTGTTAAAATCAGATGCCTCTTACACATGGAGTAAATACACTTTGCATAAAGTCTTCTGGGTGCCATGGGTGGAATCTTATGTTTCAATCTCGATTGTCTCCCCAAATCCTCATGTGTTCAGAGATGGGGCTTTTGGAAGATGAGTGGATTGTGAGACACTAGAACTCACTTGCTGTTGGGAGGTGGGGTCTGGCTGGAAGCTGTGGGTCAGTGGGGGTGTGACCTGCAAGGCTATACCTCCTCCCTTCCTGTTCTGCTTCCTGGCTGCCAGGAGTGACCAGCTGCGCTCACCATGCCTCTCTGCCATGCCATGTCTGTCTTGTAACCTGATAGTTATGGACCAAGACCTGTGTTGTAGTCAGGGATCGCAAGGAGAACAAAACAAGACACATAATTTATAGTATTATTTATAATAGTCACCCAAGGAGTCAAATACAAAGAAAGTACAGGAAATCTTTCCATACACTAAAGACCTAGAGAATCCAGTCAAGGGCTTGGATCCCATGGCAATATGCTACATGAATTCAGCTAAAGACCTAGAGCCCATGACAATGTCTCCCATGAGTCCAACTGGAGGCCTAGAGCCCATGACAATGACTCACACATGTCTGTTTCACACAGATCTGTGCTAGGAAGGCCCCAAGGTCTGTGGTGGAAGCTAGAAAGTATGTGCCAGTGGGATGAAGGATCTGTGCCAGTAGGCTGAGGGTTCTGCACTGGAGCCAGGGAGCAATGCTCAAAGTAAGAATCAGAGCTACCCCAAAAAGTACAATAGCCTTCCTCAGCAACAATGAGGTCCCGAGCTCCTGACAATGAGAACAGCTGAGTTCATATCAGGAAGCCAGCATGACAAGCTTCTCCTGGAGAAGTGAACCACAGCCTTTCTCAGCAACAACTAGGTCCCGAGCTCCCCTGATGACAAGAACAGCCAAGTTCATATCAGGAAAGAAGCTCAACAATCTCCTTCAAAAGAACCCATGACAACAGGAGAACCAACAACACCACAGAGAACCAACAACTTTTCCTCTCCAGGTCTCCTTTTTATGCTGGCAACAATCCTCAGGTGGGCCATCCACATTCAGCTGGTGGTTACGAGTTGGCCATTAGTTAATCCACCTCTAAGAACTCTGAGCCCAAATAAATCTCTCCTTCTTTAAACTGTGGGTGTTGGGTGTATATTTTTCCAGCAATGAGAAAATGACTAAGACAGCAAGATTTTCTTAGAAATTATTTGAAGTTGCTGCCAATGTTCTTGCAACACTTTCACATTGTAGTATGGTTTTCTTTTTTTTAAAATTAAAACAATCAATTCCATAGGCATGGATTTAATGTTCCTCTACCACAGAGACAAATATTTTTAAATTGGAGAACTTTATCAGAAAATAATAAAAACACCAAAGATATCAGTATTAGAGCAATTTTACAGACAAGTCTATTTCCTTAATTATGACCTTTTTATGATATTCAAAGATAATATGATATTCAAACTATGAAATACATGTTGAATTTTTATTATGCAAAAGAGACCATAATCACTACTTTCATAAATCTTTCCAAATTAAAGCTATGAGCAGTAACTATTCAAATTAGAAACAGAGATAATAAGGTACACAGATTGTAATCATGGAAAATGTTAAGAGTTTAATTTTCTCATTGAAAGGGCTTCAAAATGAAGTCCATAAATTATCAGAGTCCTTTCCTGCATTCTGAATGAACTAAAGTCAAAAGAAAACCTCATTTTAGATAAACCACCAAAGGCATGCAGATCTCAAAATCCCACAATTCTTTGACAACACAACTACTTTTCTAATAGCAAGCTATAGTTTGCATTTGTGATCTCAAGTAAATTTATTTTTTAAATTTTTATTTTAAAGACAATAAAACCCAACAAAAGAAAACAGAGTAAGTCCAATCAAAACAAAGCAGTGAAATTGATACGGAACTTCAAAGCAAGATAATAGGAAGACAACAATGGCTACCATAGTATACCTTGTTATCTTCACAATAGTCCATTCCATCACATATAGCAAAATCAAACCAAAACAAAACAGAATAAAACCAATCAAAACATAATATTGAAAAAATTGAAACAATTAATCAGAAAAAGAAACAAAACAGTGAGAACAATATTGAATTTCAAAAACAAGATAGACTGAAAATCCCATATTTAATATATTGCATACTGTTATCCTCCCTATAGATACTCAGATCACCAGCCCCAGGCTTGCAAAATCAACCAAACAATGCAAGCATTCAGTTGTCTTTTGTACCTCAGTTGTTAACAACTCAGCCTGTCCTCCAAACCAGCCTGTTGCTTATGGGGAGGGGTGCGGGAGTTGGTGATTCTCAACCCATGGGCCAGTAGGCTCGTGGGAGGTGCCATCTCACTTTTCTCTTCCTGGGCCCTGCATGGCTTGCATGGCTTACCAGGAAGTCTGCCTAGCTGGCTTGTTGGTCGACTCCTCTCAGTCCCAGCTTGAGGTATGGTTTTCATGGTCATCACATATCCAACCTTTTCCTTTCTTTTTCCATTGAACATTTGTTGGTGAGTAAACACCATCAACATCCGTTTTCTAAGCTGGTTCATTAGGTACTGGCATGAAGTGAATGATGCTCATGTCTGTCCCTCAAATTGTTGTGAGGTACAGGTAGCTTCTCCTTTCCTTAAGGTGACCTGATCCCTTTTGTGTGGTGAGAGGGTTGTCTCACTACATGGGCCATGCTGTCCTTGAACTCACTGTGTAGCCCAGGCTTGCCTCAAACTCACTATCACCCTGCCTCAGCTTCCAGAGTCCTGGAATGACAGGCAAGTGCCACCATGCCCAATTATGATGTACCCTCTGTGATCAAAAATTTTGAACGTGTTTACTGGCCTAATATGAACAGCATGGTCAATGTTTTGTTCCTTTTTTTAAAAAATCCACTCTTCTCCAGTTTGCTAGATAATTTAGTAACATCTCCAGAAGTTATCAACTTCAAGAGGTAAAAACCTTTCTCAAAAGACCAATGCAAATACTGCAATAATTAAGCATTTGAAAAAAATCATAGTAACTGGGCATGGTGGTGCACGCCTTTAATCCCAGCACTCGGGAGGCTCAGGTAGGAGGAGCGTTGTGAGTTCGAGACTGGCTTGGGCTACAGTGTGAGTGCAAGGCCAGCCTGAACTACATAGCATGACCCTGCCTCAAAAACTAGGGCTGGGAGTTTGGCTCAGTGGCTTAAGTGCCTGCATGACAGGTGCGAGGTTGTGAGTTCAATCCCTGGTGCCACAAAAAAAAAAAAAGCATAATTTCTCTTCACTTATAGGTAATGTTTTTTAAAGAACAGCTTGAATACACAGAGGGATACTTTTTTAAAATCAGTCCATACATTAGCATATTGAGCAATTCCTAGTGAGCAACAAATCACATAACCTTCTTTTCTGTTTCTTCCATTCTCCATAGTCCTATTGCTAAACAAATCATCCTAAAACACAGTGTCTTTGGTTTGAAATTCTTGCTCATGACAAAGGTTGCTCATAAGGCTGGTTAAAGCAAATAAAACCCCTACCAGATGAGCCTTAACTGGTGTTTGCAGAACTGCTGACTTCCAGTTCCATTCCCATGCCTGCAAATGGCAGGCCTACATTATCTTTATGGGTGAGTACTACAGTTCTCAGTTGTGCATATATACCACATATTTCATATCATGTATCGGCAGATGGACACCATGGTGGATTCCATATCTTTGCCATTGTGAATAATGCCACAATACAAGTGGGAACTTGGTGTGTGTTTTGCATGCTGACTTCAGTAGCATTGGAGATGTAACCAGGAGTAGTGTGGTTGGATACTGTGCTAGTTCTATGTCTAGCTTTATGAGGAACTTCCATGATAATTTCCATAAGGGTTTAATTAATTTACATTTTCATTAACAGAGTAAAATTGTTACCTTTTCTCCACATCCTCACTACCGTGTTTTTTCTTCTTGTTCTTTTTCAGTGTGTTTGATAATAATCACGCTATCTGAAATAAGATGGAATCTCTATGTAATTTTAAATCCCATTTTACTAATGGTTAAACATAAGCATCTTTCATGTACTATATGGTTGTTTGCAACTCCCCTCTTAAGTAATGTCATTGACTTCACTTGCCCATTGTTACTAAATTTCTTGGAAGTTGTTTTGGGTTGTTGTAAAATTTCTTGAGTACTTTGCATACTCTGGCTATTAACTTGCTGTTACTGTTTGGTTTTGGAATGTCCCCCAAAGATTCCTGTACTTAAGGCTTGATTGGCATGGTGGGATCAAAGGGAAATGGTAGAGACTTTAGCAAGTCCATACATTTTAAGGTATATTTTGTCACTGGAATATTTCAATCTCTCTGTCTCTTTCTCTGTGTCTCTCTGTCTCTATCTCTCTGTCTCTTTGTCTCTGTGTCTCTGTATCTCTTTCTGTCTGTCTGTATCTCTCTCTTTCTCTCAATCTCCTACCACCATGAGATAGCAGCTTTAATCAGACAAGAGAAAGAAATAAAAGGAATAAAGATAGGAAAGGAAGAAGTTAAACTAGCATTATAAGCAGATGACATGATACTCTACCTAGAAGATCCCAAAAACTCAACCAAAAGACTTCCTGATTTGATAAGCAGATTTAGTAATGTAACTGGTGACAAAGTCAGCACTCAAGATCAATAGCCTTCTTGTACACGAATGACAATCTCCCTGAGAAAGAAATCAGGGAAACAATACCTTTTACAATAGCATCCCCAAAAATGAAATATTTAGGAATCTATCTAACAAAAGATGTAAAAGACCTCTATATTGAAAACTATAGTACTCTGAAAAAGGAGATTGAAGAGGATATTAGAAAAAGGAGAGATATCTCATGCTCTTGGGTAGGAAGAACCAATATAGTGAAAATGGCCATACTTCCAAAACTGTTATACAGATTCAATGCAATCCCAATCAAAACACCAATAGCATACCTCACAGAATTAGAGAAAACAATCCTAAAATTCATCCAGAACCAGAAAAGACCAAGAATAGCAAAGGTGTTCCAGGGCAACAAAGACAAGACAGGGGGCATCACAATTCCTGACTTGAAATTATACTATAAAGCTACTGTGGTAAAAGCAGTGTGGTACTGGCAAAAAATACAGACCCAAAGATTAATGGAATAGATTATAAGATGCAGAAACAACTGCAGACACACTAAGCTACCTTATCTTTAACAAAGGTGACAAACACATTCATTGGAAGAAAGATAGCCTCTTTAATAAATGGTGTTGGAAAAACTGGCTTTCCACATGTCCATATTTTTCACCGTGTACTAAGTTAAAATCTGAATGGATTAAAGATCTCAACATGAAAACAGAAATATTAAATCTCATGGAAAATAGAGTAGGTAAAACTCTTGAAGACATTGATGTAGGCAAAAACTTCATGAATAAAAGTCAGATTGCATAGGAACTATCACAAAGAATCAACAAATAGGATCTTATCCTATTGAAAAGTTTTGCACAGCAAGAGAAACCACCAACAGAGTAGAGACAACCCACAATGTGGAAGAAAGTGTTTGCCCTCTGTCCCTCAGATAAAGGATTACTATTGGGAATGTATAAAGAACTTAAAAAATCAGTGCTCTCAGATTTAAAGACCCAATCCAAAAATGGGCATCTGAGATGAACACACACTTTTCAGATGAAGAAGTACAAACAGCAAATAAATACGTGAAAAAAATGTTCAACAACACTGGTCATTTGAGAGATGCAAATTAAAACAACACTGAGATTCTACCTCATCCCAGAAAGAATGGCTAGTACTAAGAAGTCAACCAATAACAAGTGCTGCAGGGCCGTGGAAAAAACAGAACCCTTCTTCACTGTTGGTGGGAATGCAGACTGGTGCAACTACCGTATAAGTCAGTGTGGAGATTCCTCAAAAAGCTAGCATTAGAGGTCCCAATTGACTCAGCTATTCCTTCTGGGTATCTTCCCAAAAGAACTAAAAACATCATACCACAGTGATATATGTGCACCTATGTTTACAGCTGCGCAATTCATAATAGCCAGATCTTGGAAACAAATGCCCCTCCACTGAGGAATGTACAAAAGGATTTGGTATTTATACATAATGGAATAATACTCAGCTATAAAGAACAATAAACTATACACTTTCATACTTAAATGGTTGTGCCTTGAGAATATACTTATCAGTGAAATAAATAAGTCACATATATGTAACCATCTTATTGTCGCACTTGTGTGGCAAACTGAAAGAAAAAGTATGTAAATGTTTATGTATATGTTTATGTATATGTATATAAAAAAATTAGTTAAGATAGTTAAAGAATTTTGAGTGAAAAGTAGTTTTCATAGGGTCATTTTTAGATTTCATTTTTATTGTGAATTGTTCTTTTAAAGATAATATAGCATTGATAACATTTGTATTTCTTGCCAATATTTTTCTAATGTTCTATGCATTCTTTTTTGTTATAAATTTTTTAAAAAGAGAGAGATAGCAGCTTTGTTCTGCTATGCCCTTCCACCATGAGGTACCTCACCACAAGCCAATGTTGTTCAGGGACCATGCCCTGAAACCTAGGAATAATGAACCAAAATGAATCTTTCCACTTTTATGTTGTTTTCCTCATATGTTTTGTCCCACTAATGCAGTTAACAACACTTGGTCAAAATGTTCTTTAGGTTGTACCTTCACTGTGTTGAATGTTTCCTTTGCCATGAAGAAGCTTGGTCATTTAATGTAATCCCTTTGGTCAATGCATGATTCGGTTTCATATTTCACTCCTAATACTGCTTTCCTGAATTCATAAATATGTTATGTTTTCATCTTCATTTACATCAAGGAAGTTTAAAATTTTCCATCCCAATTTTTCAATGAGCTGCACTTCATGTAATAGTGTGTTGTTCAGTCTTCATGCATTTGTATAATTTTGACAAGCTTTCTTGTTATTCATTTCTAGTTTCTTTTCATGGTGATCACATAAACTGCAAGAAATAGTTTCCTATATAAAACTTTGTTACAACTCTGTGGGAAAATAGGGTCTTTATTAGCTTCCCATCACTGGGATGGAATACCCCCAATACCCTCAATGTAAAGGAAGAAAAGTTTATTTTAGCTCACAATTTAAATGGGTTCAGTTCATGGTTGAATGGCTGCAAGGTAGAAGTGGCATGGTACATGGGCCTGGTCAGAGAAAACTGTTCACACCATGGTGGGCAGAAAGTAGAAAGAGAAGGGAGGAACCAGAGATAAGAATGCATCCTTCGAGGTCATGTCCAAACCTGGCCTCTTCAGACCAGGACCCAACACCAAACAGTACAGTCAGTTATGAACTCATCAGTTGACTGATCCACTGTAGTGCCCCCATGGTCTGATTAGCTTCCAAAAGCCCCACTTCTGAACATGAGATGTTAGGGGAACATTTTAGGTCCACCCCATGACATTCCACCCCTTACCCACAAAAGTCTCTTTCCCTCATCTCATGAAAACTGCATTTAATCCATCTTGAAGGGTCATGGAAATCTTAACAATGCAAGCACTGCTGAAACATCTGACTCCAAAAGTCTCCTGAGACTCATGACGAACTTTTACCTGCGGACGCCTGTCTTGGTTACTTTTCTCTCATTGCTGAGACAAAATACCTGACGCCCAAGATTAGGGAAGGAAAGGTTTATTTCTTACAGTTCTTGGGAGTTGCAGCCCATATTCAGCTGGCTTCAAGGCGCGGGGTGGGGGGGGCAAAGTGGCCATTTATAGAGGCTACAAAACAGCCTGGCACAAACTGGAAAGAGAGAGAAGATATGCCTTCTTCCCACCCTCACACTGTATGCCAGCTGCACCCCTGGGCTGGTGCAACACTCACATCAGCCAATCACAGCACCAGGCAACAAATCAATCATGAACACTAGACTCAGTCATGTCCATGCCATGATTACATGAGACTTGGTGGGGCCACAGGAACATAAACCATAACATTCCACCCCTGGTTACCCAAGTACTCATGCACATCCTCTATACAAAAGATATTTATTTAGTCCATTTCCAAGAATTGCCACAGTCCCAACAATTTCAGCATTGCTGAAAAGTCCAAGTCCCAATTCTCCTCTGAGATCTATGGCAAACTCTTAACTGTAACCCCCTGTACAAATGAAAATGAGGTTAAACACTTCCAACATGTAAAGGCACAAGTTAAACATTACCTTTCCAAAAGTTACAAACAGGGGAATACAAAGCATTGGGACCAAAGCAAGTCCAAAATCCAGCAGGGCAAACATTAAATCCTATAGTTGCAGGTCCAGTGTCTGAAACAATCTGTGGCAAATCATGAGATCTAAAGGGCTTCAGTGACTCCACTCCCACAATATTTTCAGGGGTTTTAACTCCCATAGCTTTTCTCTTAGGCCCATTCTGCTCAATTCTTGCAGCTTTTCTTGGATGATCCATGTTCTTGGCTTTTCTAAACTTCTGGTTTTCCAATGCACCCTTGGCTTCCCCCTTACATCTTTACATATTACCCTCTGAAGTTGGGGTGGAAGTGGCCTTAACCTTAGAACCAGCACATTTTCCTTGCACTTAAAAACAGTGCTGCATGGATGCCACCAAGGTCCACTGCCAGCTGGAGCAGTAGCCAGACTTCTTTCTCTTGGCTCCAGGAGTTGAGTACCTGGTTTGCTGAGCTCTCTGAACCCTATTGTGAGGAACAGATTCTCTATGCTGCTGCCATTCTGGAATCTGGTGCAGTCGCCGCCATTTTGAAACCTCCTATGGCCTCTGTTGCCACTCTAGAACACGATGTTCTGCAGCTTTCTTCTCCAAGAAAGGTTTTTCACTTTTGCCAGTTTGAGGCTGCTAAGTGTGGAGGCCTGCTGCTTCCTAGGATGGCCCCAGGCCATATTTTTTATTTCTTTGTTTCTTCTCAGTAATCAAGGTCTTAGCTTCTATCTTTATAATCCACACCTGCCTGACCAAACTCACGTTTTAAATCATCCTGCTGGGTTCTTTGCTCTTGATTCGCAAGATAAGTCTGGCTAACAGCCCCCAACAATAGCCATGCCACTGCCTCAACATTTGACTGCCTTGACTTGCCAGATTAATCAGTCCATCGCCCTTAATCTCAGTCTCAGGCAAAGTCTCTGGGCATGAGCAAAATGCAGACAAACTTTCTCCCAAGCCATAACACACATTGTGTGGAGTCCAACAACCAGTGTGGCCCTGCTTCCCAACAGAAACCTCCCAAGCCTGGTCTTTACCAGCAGACTTTCTATCAGCCTTTGGATCTTCTGAGTTCTGACCAGAATCTCCCATACAGAACAGCCTAAGCTGTTCCAGCACCACTCTTTCAGGCAACATCTCTGAACCTTTCCAAATTCTTCCCACAAACCATTCCCAAAGGCTCTTGAACCATATGATCAGGTTTAGTCACAGCAACGACCCCAACTCCACTGGTAACAAATTCCATCTCCCTTACTTTTCTCTCATTGCTGAGACAAAATACCTGATGCCCAGAATTAGGAAAGGGAAGGTTTATTTCTTAAAGTTCTGGAGGTTTCAGTCCATACTCAGCTGGCTGCAAGGCAGGGTAGGGTGGCAGAGTAGGCATTTGTAGTGGCTGCAAAACAGCTTTTCATGAACTGGAAAGAGAGAGAAGACACACCCTCTTCCAACTCTTATACTGTATGTAGGCTCCACTCCTGGCAGGTGCTGCACTCACACCATCAATCCCAGCACCAGACAACAAACCAATCACAAATGCTAGACTCCGCTGTTTCCATGCCATGATTACATGAGACTTGGTGGGGCCACAGGAATATAAACCATAACAACACATGAACAAACCAAAAGACAGTCAAATACTTTCTACAGTGGTACAAGGTAAACATTTCAATTCCAAGGAGGGAAAAGAAGGGGATAGAAATTAATCACAGCAAGACAAGACAACAACCCACCAAGACAAACATTAATTCTATGTGTAGTAACTGAGGCATGTAACTTCACAGCACTTGAGATGTAACTTCACAGCACTTGAGCAGACCCACCCCTAATGCTCTTGCTGGTTGTAGCCCACATAGCATCTCACTTGGGCTGGCTCTACTCACTGCCTGTGGCTTTTCTCAGCAGACCTTCATGTCCCCGCCAGTCTCCACTGCACTTTCAATTCACTCTCACAGCTTCATGCAGTGCTCACTCCTAGGCCCCTGGCAGAGACTAAGACCCTGTCACATATTTTTGACTGAACTTTGAAATCCTCTTATCCAATGTGTATGGGAGCCTCCATAATCCCATAACTCAGGCATTCCACGTGTCTGAAAATCCAGCATCATTTGACTATTGCCACAGTCAGTCACCACTATAAACAGCAGCCTGGCTCTATTATGACATTGTTCTATTGGCCTTTGAGTACCCAAACAGGTGAACTTGGAGGTACTGTATCCTAGGTGGCCTGAATAACAGTCATGCCGTGAACTCTCTTCTCAAATGAAAGATTTCCACTTGCATCCATGAGAATGAAATCACTGAGATATCTTCATCTCCTTGGCTCCTTTTGAATATTAATCTTTTCAGCAACCATTCTCTCCTTTGTCTCAATAATCTAGATATCTCCTTTCTGGTGAAAATACAAACTTTTAGAAAGATTAGTCTCTATCTTTGTTTTTGATTTTTACTGTAAATCTGGTCAAAATCAGGCAGCAGTACCTATTCCACAACCCAAATGTTGGACTGTCTTGAAAATTCCTCCATCAGATTAACTAACTAATCTGCCACCCTTGTTCTCAGACTCCCACAAAGTCTCAGGACATGGCCATGCCGGTGAAATTTTATTACCAACTGAAATCTCACCTTTGCCTTTGCCTTTGCTTTTACTGCCTTCATTCCTATCAGCATTCTGGACCTGAGCTCTGACAAATATCAAACATCAAGCACTATTCTCAGCATTCTAGGGCTTCTCTAGCCCACACCTCTAAACCCTTCCCAACTCATCCTGCATACCACTTTTAAAGGTTTCTTTCTGGACCACACGGTCAGGGCAGTCACAGACCAATGGCACCACTCTGGCTCCCAATTAATCTATTAGTCTCTTTCTCCTCAGAGAGACAAAATACCCAATCCCTGCCATTTAAAAGAGGAGAGTTTTATCTTTGCTCATAATTTCCTGGGATTCAGCCTGTTGTAATCAGCGTTGACAAGGGAAGAAATTTAATACAGGACACAGAATTTATAGGATTATTTTATAAAATTCGCTCAAAAAGTCAAATTCAGAAAGAACCCACTAGAGATCAAAAGAATCAAGCTAAGGTCCTGGATCCCACAGCAGTATCTTCAAGGCCTAGAGCCTCTGGCAATGTCCTCCATGAGTTCAGCTGGAGGTCTAGAGCCCACAACAGTGTCTCATGCAACTCTGTATGAAGCGTCTACACTGGGAAGGCTCAAAGGTCAGTGGTGGAAGCTCAAAAGTATGTTCCAGATGGGTGAATGAGCTGTACCAGCAGGCTGAGAGATTGGCACTGGAACAAGGAAGTATCACCCAAGGTAAGGACCAGAGATCCCCCAAAAAGAACCATAGCCATCCTCAGTGACATCAAGGACCCAAGCTCCTCTGAGGATGAGAACAGCTGAGTTAATATCAGGAAAACCTGTGTGACAAGCTACTCCAGGAGAATCAATAGCAGCACCATCTTCCCCTCCACTTGTCCTTTTTACACTGTTGGCAACAGTCCTCAAGTGGCCCTTCCATACCCAGAATGCTGATTCAATTCAACTGGGTGTTACAAATTGGCCATCAGCTAATCTACCACACAGCCCATGGTTGAATTACTCCCAGGCAGATGGCATGGTGGAAAGGCTGGCAGAGGAAGCTGCTCACATCCTGAAGTCCAGGAAGTAGAGAGAAAGCAAGCAGTGGGGGACCAAAATGAACCCTTCCATGCATGGATGAAAAAATGTGCACTTTGCAGCTGTTGAGAGGAATATTCTGTAGATGTCTGTTAAATCCATTTGTTCTAGAGTGTAATTGTATTCTGATATTTCCTTGCTGATTATTTCATCTGGTTGATATATCTGTTGGGAAGATTGGGGTATTGAAATTACTCACAACTCTTCCTTTATGTCTAGTAGTGTTTGTTTCACAATAAGAAAGCCATGATGTTTGGTACATATACGTGATGATTATAGGCTCTTAAATAATTTATCCCTTTATCAAAATACAGTTTTGTGTTTTGTTTCTTCTAACTGATTTTAAGTTATTTATGAAATATAAAGAGAACTACTGCTACTTGTATTTTAATTCCATTTGATTGGAATAGCATTTTCTATTATTTTATTCATTGTTTCTATGGAAGTAGACAAAACCCAGGCATGGTGGTACACACCTTTAATCCCAGCACTAGGGAGGCTGAGGCAGGAGGACCGTTGTGAGTTCAAGACCAGCCTGGGCTACCAAGTGAGTTCAAGGCCAGCCTAAACTGCATAGTGAGACCCTGTCTCAAAAAATAGGGCTGGGGACCTAGCTCTGTGAACTAAGTGCCTGCCTGGCAGGCACAAGGTTGTGAGTTCGATCCCTTGTACCAAAAAAAAAAAAAAAAAAAAAAAGTAGATGAAGCGAGGCGTTTCCTGTAAGCAGCGTTCGGTGGGTCTTGTGCTTTGAAATCACTCAGAGTGTTCATCTTTACATTAGAAAATTTATGTCAGAGTCGTTACAAGTTTGTACTTGTTCCTATGATTTTTTGTTTTACTTGTGGTTGTATCAAATATTTTATTAGCTTCTTCCCATGTCATTCATATTAGAAGTTTGATTGCTTACTGTGTTCACAATGCTTGTTCACTTCCCAGTTCTCATTTGTGTATCTACTCTTCTGTTGAGATATATTCTTCCATGTTCTCTCATGATTATATTTAGTTTTTTCTACTTTTGTTTTATTGTTCGCTCAAGTATCTTCTGTAACGCTGGCTTAGTGGCCATAAGTTCCTTTATGCTTATCTTGGAAGGTCTTTGTTTCTCCTTTGCTTCTGTGCATGGCACACTTGGTTGGCAGTTATTTCCCCTCAGGATTTGAAGTATGCTATTCTATGCCCACTTGCACTTTAGAATTTCTTCTGAAAAAAAAAAACTGACATTAGTCTAAACTAGTATAGATTAAATGACACTTGGTGCTTCTCACTTGTAACTTTTAATAGTTCATCTTTGTCTTACATTTTGGCAATCTGCTTAAAATGTACCATGCAGAAATTCTTTTCTGTTTGGACTTCTAAATGCCTCCTATACCTGTATACAGAGGTCTTCTCTGAGATTTGGGGTATGTTCTGCTCTTGTATCATTGAACAGTTTTTCTAAGCCTCCTGCCTGTATTTCTTGTCCCTTGTCCATTCTAATTATGCATATATTCAGGCTTTTAATGTTGTCCCAGGCATTTTCTGTTCTGTTAATTCTGCTTTTTTATCTTTCTCTTAGGGTGAATGTAATATTGCATCAGAATTGTTTCAGACTCTGATATTTTTTCTTCTGCTATGAGTGTATACCGGGGTTCCAAACTGAGTATGTAATTTATTGAGATTTTTCATTTCCAAGATTTCTGCTTTGTTCTTTTTCAAAATCTCTATCCCTCATGTAAATTTCAAATTCATATCCTGGATTATCTTCTTAATTCATCTGTTTATCCATATACCCTTGAAATTCATGGAACTATTTAACAATCATTGTTAAATTCCTGTCATCTTGGTTTGAAATCCTAGGTTGCTATTGTTTTTTTGGTTGTTGTCAATTTGCTTTTGTTTTTGTTGTTTTTTGTATGTTTGTTTGTTTATTTTTCTGTGTCTTTCCTCTTTAAAATAAAGAAAAAGAGAATAAAAGCAATCCATACAACTTTGAAAGCATCATTTTGGGTTCATTATTTGGCATTCTATTCACTTCATTACCTATGAAATCTGTTACTATAGAATTTTGAACTGTAGGATGTTGTCATATTGCCTTGTTTTTTCTTACTGTTACGCTGCTGTGTTGAGATTTGTGCAGCTCCATGAATTTCTCTACTTTTTATATGAGACCTATCCTGATAAGTAGCCATCTGTTGATGTTGTACGAGTTATTAGAATTGTAGTGTACAGTTGAGTTAAATTCCCATGGTCTTCATAGTGTGATTCTCCTGTAGCATTTTGGCTGAGATGAGTTGGTGTGGACACAGTGCATAGTTTTACAAACTCAGGCACTCTACCTGTGTATAGGTCTCACAAAAGTGAG